>PVJO010027656.1:0-19327 GCA_004026905.1 Hystrix cristata
TGGCTGGCTGGCTGGCTGCAAAGTCCAAAGCCGGCGGTTACCAAGCACCTCCCCTCCCCCTTCGTGTGTCCAGGGCGGGAGGGGGAAATCTCTCTGTCGCCTGGCAACGGATGTCGCAGGGCGGGCTCACTTTGCAGGCTTTGTCAGGCTGCGGGGGCCTCTCTCTCACCTGGCTGGCTGGCTGGCTGGCTGGCTGGCTCTCCCTTATTTTTTTGTTCCCTTTTTTGATCTATATTTTTTAACATGCTTTTCTTGATACATATTGCTGCCAAATATTTTAAATTTTATTATAAAGTTAGAATAGTCTAAGAAAATTAGAGCGTATTTTAAAATGTATTAACTCCCTCTGTTATATAAAAAAAGTAACATAATGTCCATACCCGAACTAGACAGTCTCTTAATAGTTTATTATTACAAAGTGTGATTTTTTTTGTGTCATAAGAAATGAGACAAAATATTGGGTCATTAATCTACCTTGCCAGTCTGGTTTCAATTTAGTGCTTTTTTTTTTTTTTTTTTTTTGGTGGTGCCGGGGATCGAACTCAGGCCCTTGTGCTTACAAGGCAAGCACTCTAATCACTGAGCTAAATCCCCAGCCCCCAGTTTAGTGCTTTTAAGAGCTCTCTCCTTGTAACTGAAAGTACAGATGTATAATCAGATGAAAATATTCACTGAGTACTTAGGGCTACTGGGGGAAAAAAACTGAATAGTGAAAATAATGAATATAATCAGATTGTTTTAAAACTGATTTTAATTAAGCAGAATTTAGTTCATTGATGCGTATCCTGCTGCAGTCTTACAAACTGAGCATATTTTTAATAACTGATTTAAAATCATTGTCTACTAAGTCCACCGTGTAGGGTTCCCCACGGAAAGTTTTGATTACCTCTTTACTCTCTCTGTGTATTGGCTGCTTTCATGTTTCTGTGCATGTCTTGTGACTTTTTGTTGAAAATGAACTTTAATGTAATGTGAAATTTAAAAACTAAGATTATTCTCCTTGTTTTTGTTTTTGTTGTTGTGATCATTGTTTCGTTTGTCTGTTTCCTGAGTTTCTTTCTCTAAAGTTTACATTCTTTACATTGTGCAATCACTAAGGGCTCTGCTTAGTTAGCTTATTGGTCAGCCAGTGATAGTACAGATACTCCCTTAACTGTATTAAAACTCATAAGTCACCCCCACCTTACAGAAGGGCTCTCACTGTGCACTGGGGTGTACCTTCAGTGCTCAGGAAAGAGTTGTAGCACTAACTCTGCCTTAGCCATTACTTTCTCCTTGCTCAGAGATCAGTCAGAGGTGAGAGATTTGAGATTACATGTATTTCCTGGACATGTACCTAGCCTTACAGATACGCTTTGCCTTTTAGATTACTAGGAATGTGCCAAGTTTTATTAAGCTGCCCTTTAAAGGCATCTCATTTCTTGTTTCCCAGATTTTCAAGGTTTTTTTTTTTTGTGTTAACCTTTTGTTACCCTAGCTGCCAATGCTTCATCACACAGCCAACATGTTAAATAATTGCCTCTGATTGTTTTTCACAAATGCCCTGGACCAAGCAATCTCTAGTCAAGTTAAATAAACATATACCTCAACAGTGCAGCTTTTTTTAGGAAACTGCCAGACACATCAAATAATGGCTGTTTTCTGGGAACGGGGCCTTTAAAGGATATCAAACCTATTTTTGCCCTCCTTGGTGGTTGGATTTCACAACTACTGCTATTGTGAGATTGTTGGTGGACAAGGCTACCAGGAATCTAGAGAGAGGAGAATGGAATTAGGGCAGATTAATGTGCTACAAAGTTTACTGTTATGAAGATAAATTAGTTTTTAAGAAGCATTTTTCCATGATGGCTGTACATACTCCCTTCATACCAATAGCGTGCAAAAATTCCATTTCCTCCACATTCTTTCTACCACTTGTCTTTTATGTTTTTTGATAGCAGTCATTCTAACAGATGTGCAATGATATCTTATTGTGGTTTTAATCTGCACTTCCATGATGATTACTGATATGACTATTGGCTATTTGTTCATCTTTTTGAGGACTATACTAAAATGTTTCCCATTTTTAAATCAAATGTTTACTTATCATTAAGTTGAGTCTTTATGTAGTGGATAGTAACTGCTTATCAGATATATGTTTTATAAATATTTTCTCCCATCCTGTAGGTTATCTCTTCACTTTGTTGATCAAATCCTTTTTTGTGTGCTGTGTATAAACTTTTCAATTTAATACAGTCCTGTTTATTTATTTTTACTTTCATTGCTTGTGCTTTTGGGATTGTACCTAAAAAGACCATGGCCTTGATCAAACTCAGTATCTTTTCCCCTGATTTCTTCTGGAAATCTTAAACTTTTATGTGTTGTATATGGGTATTCCTCAAAATGTAAGATACAGAAATACTGTAAGGTCTAGTAATCCTACTTCTGGGCATATATCCAAAAGAAATGAAATCAGTATGTCAGAAAGATATTTGCACTTTCTTATTTATTTCATTATTACTCATAATAACCAAGATGTAGAATCAACCTAATACAGAAAATGTGAGATAGATAGATAGATATATAAAGCAGGATATTATTTGGCCTTTATAAAAATAAGAAAATCCTGTCATTGGTAACTGTATTTATTAACCCTGGAGGACATTGTGTTAAGTCCACAAAGCAGGTCCACAAAGACAAATACTGCCATCTTAGGGGTTTGTATGTTTCTAGGAGTTTTCCCATTTCTTCTAGGTTATTCGATCTGTTGATACAAAATTACTTACAGTAGTCTTTTATGATCATTTTTATTTCTAAAGTCTGTTTCACTGTCTTCCCTATCATTTACAACTGTACTTATTTGAAATTTTTATTTTCTTAGTCTAGCTAAATTTTGTTTATCATTCCAAAACTATCTCTTGGTGTGGTTGATAATTTCTGTAGTTTTTCTGATCTTTATTTCCTTTCTTCTGCTAACATTAGCTTACTTTACTCTTCTTTTTCTAATTCTTTAATTTGCAACATTAGGTTTGCTGTTAGAAATCATTCTTTTTCTTTTATGTAGGTATTTTTTGCTAAAAGCTTAGACTGCTTTTGCTGTATTTCGTTTAGTATGCCAAATTTTGTTTTTAGTTTATCTCTAGATACTTTTTATTTTCTTTTTAAATTTCTTTCTTGCTCTATGGGTTGTTTTGGAACATGTTGTTTAATTTCTACATGTTTGTAAATTTTCCAAAATTTTTCCTATGATTCATTTCTAATTTTATACCCTAATGATCATAAAAGATACTTGATATGATTGAATTTGATTTACTGTTGTTTTGTTGAGGTTGTTTGCATCCATCTTCATTAAATTTCTTCATTAATTTTCTTCTTTGTAGCATGCTTCTGTGGCTTTGGTATCAGGGCAGTGCTGGCCTCATAAATGGAGTTTTTGGAAATGGAAAGATGAAGGTTTTCATCTTCAGTTTTCCTCCTTTTATTTTTTGGAAGAGTTTGAGAAGGATATAAATGTTTGGTAGAATTTAGCATTCCTTGTTATATATCCAAACAAAATGAAATTAGTACATTGAAAAGATAGCTGCACTCATATGTTCATTGTAGCACTATTTGCAATAGCTAAGAAATGTCAACCTACACATCCCTCAAATGATAAATGATAAAGAAAATGTGGCATATATATATATATGTGTGTGTATATATATATATATTTATTAGTGGAATACTATTCAGCTGTAAAAAAAGAATGAAGTTCTATTATTTACAACAACATGGATAGAACCAGAGATCGTTATGTTTGGTAAGTCAGGCACAGACATACAAGTATACCATGATATAGAGAGATTCTAAAAAAGTAGATCTCATAGAAGAATGATGGAAGAGTGGAGGCTGGGGAGCACACTGGGAAATATTCAACCATTGCTGAAGTGGTATATTGATACCTCTATTGCTTAGTTTAAGTGGTACCGCCATTTGAGCCTCATGGCTCCTACTTACCTAGGAGTAGTTTTGTGGAGAGCCCATCAGTGTCCTGCTTTGAGATTATATCTTGGATAATTAGATCCCAGAGATCTCTTCCAGAAAATCTTTACTCAGATTTTCCAGGAATTAGTCCTCAATTCCTACTTTTTTCATCACTCCATCTGCTAGTAAATAATTGCTCTCTTGGGAGTAGCCGCTGTCGCTATCATGTACCTACTAATTTGTCAGTTAACATTCAAATTCTATGGTGGGCCAGTTGCCTGCATCTTATGAGGAGACTTAATGGAGCTTGATAGCCCTTAATTGTGACTTGAATCTGGAAATATGAGCCTAGTTAAAAAATCCTATCTACTGTCCTCACTCCATTAGTATTGAGTTTCCAGACCAAGGTGGTTTGGGGCTGCTATATTTGTAAAAGTGATCCAAAATATGTTTCACTGGAGGAAACTCACAGATGGGCCACCCTTTAGGAGCTCATCTAGTAGCCCTCTAAGGAAAGATGGTCTAAGATGTTTGCATTTTTTTCCTGCCTCTCTTTTCCTCCCCTTCTCGGGCAACATAGCTGCTGTCAAGACTCTCCAAAGAAAGGGTTCTTTATTAACAAGTTACTTAAGCCCCACTTTATTTTTTATTTGGGGGGATTTGTTCATTTTTTGCTTATTTTCTTATTTTTGAGACAGGATATCATTATGTAGCCCAAGTTGGTCTCAAATTAGTTATGTAGCCCAGACTGACCTCTTAATTCACGATCTTCCAGCATCAGCCTCCTAAATGCTGGGCTTGTGCCACCACACATGGCTCCTTCACTAATTTAAAAATATTGTATGTTTTATCATGGAGGCCAACTACCCAAGTCTCTTACATCTCTTTGGCTCACTAAGCAAAGTGATCCTCAGGATTCTACATTCTTTTTCATTACAGCAATAATGTCAATAAATCAGTGTCATAAACTGATAAATACCAAGGTGTTTCTTAAACCTAGCAGTAATCACTGGGTGCAACTCACTGTGCAGTATACTTAAACGGGACCCATGAATTTAGTTCCTGTTGCTGGAGGACCATAAGCCAGTAGCTAAGGTATTGTTTCCCTCACGTTCTCTCAACAGATCTGTTGGATATCTAACTTGAGGTGTCTTGGCCAGTGAATAGGAAACTAAATAAAGGGACAGTTGTTCACACTGAGAATTGAATTACATATATAAGCAGTATGGTACCATTCTCTTGGCCCTGTGGTACGCAGTAGCAATTCTCAAAATATGCTGGCCTTACTTGTATATGCCCTGTGAGATCCTCTGACTCTCATAAATTGTCTAATGGTATCTCTCAAAAGAGGCTGTGGTCTCAGTAGCACCTCCCAAATGCTCCTTCCAGAAAGGAATTTTACTTTAATTAAATTGTTCACTGCCAATTTGTTGGAGAGAAAGCTTCAGATTTTTGAGTTGGTCAATTATAATAACAAGTTGAATTGAAAGTAACAATTAAAACTTTATTCATTTATGATAGTGTATGCAGGCATCTAAACAGGAAAATGCCCCAGCTACATCAGTGTTTATTTTCTCCATGGAACAGCAGTAGGCAATAGTCAGAGGTATCAGTGCAGATGGGAAAGGGGTTTGAGGTAGGATTGTTTCACACTTAGAGAACAAACAAAAAGCTCTTGCCCCTTTATGATCCTAGGAGCCTTACAGAAATTGATGTGGGATGTCTAACACCATAGAAATCCTGATAGAATACTGATAGAATGTGAAAAATATATCTTCAAGTTTCCCTAATTAAGTGATCTAGGTAGAAGTGCCTGAAGAGTACAGTATATCATAAAGAGGCCTTTGGGGTTGGAATGCAGAAAACATAAAAGCATGGTGTGGAGGGGCCTCAGCCCCTGACTGGCAGCTGCCTCAATGTGTGTAGTTCATTGGTTGTGCAGTCAGTCTTGGGTGAGGTGGATACCACATGAGAACTACCAGACAGGGGCTTTGTCTATGATTGGGCCTGAAATATCAAAGAATTTTGGCTTGAAATTGGACTCCTACATACACACATACATATTTATATGCACATATACATGTACATATGCTTGTATACATGAATATACATGCACATAGACATATTTAGAAACTTGGCAGATTCAATCCCAGTCTTTTGCCTCAGGAATTCTTGCTATTCTCTATTTCATATGCCCTTTATTTCTACTCACTGAAAGTGACTCTGTTAGTAACATCAGCACAGTTATTCATTTTCCCAATCCTGTAAGGTTCCTTCAAATTATTCTAGAATTGCTTAGTAGGTAGCACTAGAAACACAAGCCCACTAATGTTTTGTAATTTATTTATGATCTGTTCCTATTTTCTTTTTCAGTAATGAGGGGTAACATCAAATAATGTATTGATGACTTACTGATAAATTACTTGGACTACTATTTTTTAGACCTTTCATCAGTAGCCCCACTTCTTTGTATCTTTCATCTCTTTTACTTCTCTCTTGTTATACTTGTTGATTTTATTTAATTTTAATTAATTTTTAATGGAATTTCTAGTAGAACATGAATCTGCTTCTAAAATCAAATATATGTAAAAAGTATACATACCTAGAGGAGTATCATTCCTTCCCCAATATTTCCTTCCTTGTCTGGTAGATAACAAACTATATTGTTTTTTATATCTTTACTATGTTTTCTTTTATAAAGGAAGTCAGTCTCTGCCTCTGTCTCTTTCCTTCTTTCTCTCCCTCTCCCTGTTTCTCCCCCTTCTTATTTGCCTTTCTTAACCTGGAGGTAGCATAAAAGTTATCCTTTTTTATTTTGCCCCTGCTAGCTCCTAATAATTCCTCTAAATTAGTTTATAGAGCTCTTTATTGCATTATTTACTAGAATTTAAAGTGGGCCAAAGTTTGTAATTTGTTTAAATTCTCCATGGTTGAATGTTTATATGGTTTGAATATTTTGTAATTAGGGTTAGTATGATAGCATAGAGACTGCTATCATACTAACCTTGTACATACGCATTTTTCAATGCTTGTCCCATTGTTTTACATTTATTAAACTATATGTGTTAATAGCACAGTAAAACTAGGGACTAATGTAAGTAGTGTAATAAATATTTAAGAGTTAAGGAGACACCTTCAATATTTACTGTTAAAACTCTTATCACCATATTCTTGTCAGAGCTCACATTATAGTAATTTATTTAAAACTCTGTGTGAGAAAAAGGCTGCTGTACACTTGTTATAAATTTGAAACAAATGTTTCACAATAGATCTGTTTTTCTATTTAGTCACTAAATGCATCTCTTTATATAGCTCAGAATGAAAAACCAGACAAAAAGTTTATGCTTGAGCATGAAGTCTCAGAAGCAGAAATGAAAGTAAAAAAACAGAAAATTTCTGAAACAGAAAGTCTCACTAGTAAGTATAATATAAATATCAGGCTGGGGATTTAGCTCAGTGATTAGAGTGCTTGCCTAGCAAGCTCAAGGCCCTGAGTTCAATCCCCAGCACAAATAAATAAATAAATTAATTAATTAATTAATTAAACATCATTACATTATTTTGAGTTAAACTCATAAGATTATTTTTCTTTTCTCACAAATATGTATTTAAGTAAATATTTTATACAAATTTTGTATTTTGACATACATAAAGGACATAAAGGCACTAAGCACTGATCATTGAGTAGGTTCAATCTCCCACATGTCCAATAAAAATGGTCCTAATTGTAGCCAATCCTGTCGAGGATTAGGGATTTATGTGAATAGAGGTTTACGTCAACAGTTGATCTATTTCAGTAACGCATACCTTGGTGGGGCCATAGTAGTACAACTTTCTGGTGCCTGAGTGGGCGTACCTATAGGGGAGTCTGGGTAAAAGTCCCACTGGTAGCCTCAGACCCTAAACCAGTGAACATTCATGTGTTTCTCCCTCATGCTGGTAACAGGGTTTGTGGGATCACAGTCACATGTGTACCTGTAGCCAAAAGACTTCCCCAATGTGATTCTTCCCTGCTTCTCCATTAAACTCTGGGCTTAGCATTTGTCCTCATATTCCCACTGGGCAACAGGGACCTAGATCTAACTCATAAGCTGTTCATTTCTTAAAGCAAATAGTTCTAGATAAAGAACTTTCAGATTCTTATCAGGATTCAGTGGCAAGAGCTGAGCAATGGAACTTGTCTTGGTCATAGGGACTCTTGCAATGCAAACCCTAGACCCATCATTTTTGATGGTTTCTTTCGCCTTCTGCAAGGCCATGAATTCCTTGGTAGAGAATCCATCAAGCTACTTCATTGTGATTCCATTGTTGGGTATGCACCTATAGATCTTGTTGAAAAGGCCTTTGCCTAGATGATCTAGATGTGGGTGTGCAGAGACTATTTTTTACATTGCAGTTGTTGCTAGTCAACCATTGCTTTTTGGCAGTAGCTGCTGCTCTGTGTTTGATTATTTATTAGTTAATATCCATATTGTGTCATGCCCAATATCCTGACTTCATAAAGAGGTTTGATTGAGTTTAATTCATGCCAGCAAGCGTTGCATGAATGAATTTACAAATCTAATTCTGGTTTAAAGTTTCATCTGCTGCCCTTACTCCATCATTGTAGACTTCAGGACAACTAGCATTTCTCAGAGGAACAGTGTCGCTTGCAAGTATCATCCAAACGTGTTCTTTAATAGCAGGAAACTCATGCTATGGCTCAAACTGTCAGAGTCAGAAGAGTACCCAGTGGAGGGAAGAGAGGGGCTCAGATGGTCACTGTTGTTATTCACTTCTTTTCTCCACCTCCTTGAGCAACATGGGAACTCTCAAGACTCTGAAGAAGGAGCTCTGTAGTGATTAGCTCCCACAATATTCCTCTCGAAATCACTAAATTTAACAAGCTATTTTCCTTCAACTTGGAGGCAAACTACTAGTCTCTTGTACTTGCTAGGCAAAGTGATTCCATGGCTCTTACTCTTTTTTTTATTAAAAACAACTCTTAATAATTCACTACATCATAGGGTGGACATCAGACTCAAGGAATACGTAGAGCTAACAGTAGCCATAGAGTCAGTGTGTAGGCTTACTGTGACTTCATGGCCCATTTACAGGGGAGCATAAATAACAGGCACAGATTGCTTGGCTAGCTCTCTTGGAGCATCTCTGGTAAATCTCTAAACTGACCCACCGTATCTTAGAAAATGAGTCTAAAAAGAAGGCTCATCTTTCCCCTTCAGCACTGTGGAGCTGATGCAAACAATAAAATTACACTCTCCTAGAGCATCCTCTGGGGTCTGCTAGCACTGGCTGAACCACACTGGTGTGGCTGCTGAAGTATCCAGAGTGCCTCAGACTCTCGGAGATGATCTAGAATCGCCCTTATTTCCACCCTGCCAGAGTGCCCTGCAGACTTGCTAGAGCTTCCCAAAGCTTCCCTTCTAGAAATGCTCTGCATTTCAATGACTTCTCACTGAACTATTTCACAGAGATGCCAGTTGTGGAGCTAGTCAATTTAGTCAAACTGAAAACAACAGTAAGCCATTATCCACTTATTGAGATAGTTATAAGGCAAGAATTTAAAGAGGAAGAGCCCCTGGATTAACAAAAGTTTCATTTTCCTTGTGGAGCAGCACTTGGGTAAGATTCATATATGTCTGTGCAGGGTGCTCAAGGGAGGAAGATGTGGGTGGGCGGAGCTGGCTCTCTGAAGGAGCAGCAAAGAAGGCTCTTCCTGGTACGTAGGTACCAGGTACCAGAAGACTAGAAAAGCCCAGAATACTGAGTGAGAACCCTGAAGGGTTTCTGCATGTGTCCAGTCCCCTGTCCCTTCACCACAGGCCATCTAGGCAGAGTAGGCTGCAGGGCTTGGCCAGCTGGGGGTGGGGAGGCTGAGCTGAGCCCACGACTACAGCTCCTCGCAGGGCTGGCGGCGTGCCGCTCATGCATCAAGCCTCTTGTCTGTGATTTGGACCTGAAGGATCACATGTAAGACTTGGTCGGTAGTTGGATCCCTCAGTATGTTCACATATACGCATGTATTCATATACACAGTTGCCTGCATACCTTACATGTGTATATAAATGTGCATATGTCCCTACATTAGTATGTTTGGAATTCAGAAAAATCTTGGACATCTTGAGTTGTAATCCATCCCCTTAGGGCTTGTTCTGCCTCCTTGTAGTTTATCTGTGCACATCCTTATCTTCTGCTGTCTTCTGCACATTTACTCATTTGTTCAATCTTGTTATGCTTTTAAAATTTCTTAGCTCATAACGTCTAGAAAAACAAATGTACTGAAACCATTTTGTGATGTTTCCAGTTTCACCCTCCCCATGAGGGAGGGTATATATCAAATACTGAATTGATGAGGCTTTTGTTTTGTTTTGTTTTGTTTTTTTGGTTCCAGGGATCGAACTAAGAGCCTTGCTTCCTAGACAAGCACTCTAACCACTGAGCTAAATCCCTACATTTCTTAAAACTTGCTTTCAGTTTTGGTTTTCCCTAATTCTTTGTAGTTTAATTTAATTTTTGAAATATGTGTGATAAGAATCTGATTCTTAACATTAAAAAATGCAGAAGATACACTTAGAAAATTCCAGTTCCTTTCCCAGTTCTCATCTTGTAGGTAACCAAAGAAATTTTTTTCTTCTATTTTACCTGTTTCATTTCACAGAAGTAAGCACTTCTAATTTTCTCCTCCTTTTCCTCTTCCTCCTCTTCCCTCCTTCTTCCCCTTCTTCTTTTTTCTTCTTTCTTCTTCCCACTTCTTTACCCTGCCAGGTTTTCTTTTCCACCTAACCATATCTTCTAACTTTGTCACTTTAGATCTTTTTTATTCCTTTTATAGGTCTATTGTACAGCAGTTTGTACTACTTTATTGACTATAATTTATATTATATTGCAGCTTGTAGTACATACATTAGTTTATTTAACCACCCACCCATGCATGAATATTTATGTGATTCTCACTATTTTACAATTACAAATAATGCCACAATGAGTAAACTTGTTATGAGAATAAAGTCCAGCTTCTGACCCCACAACCAGCAAATTAATTTGAGAGAGGAAATGTTGAGGCTAGGAAGGTGACTTATTCAAAAAGCTAACTTTAGCCAGTCCTACAAGAAAACAGAAGGACTTCTGTGTCCAGAGTCTTCCTTGTTGGGAAGCTGATTTAGGGTGCCTTAGATAGGTGATGGATGAGTGTGCCCAGGCTGGAGGACACCTTCCTGCACCAGGAGGGCTGAATGGTGCTGATTGCTTAGTCATGAGATAATTTCAGTTTCTGCAAGTCTCAACAAGGCAGAGCATTATTTCTCTGAGCTGTTCCTGTCACTGATTAGCTACATATTATACAGTGGCCAGGTGGGAGTAGGGGTGGGGGCCACAGCTGCCCAAGGCCCCCTGCTGAGCTGCCTATTGCTTGGCAACTCTTGGTGATGAACAAGAGTGTCCTTCCTTTATTAGTTACATACTTCCAACAATAAAAGTAAAAAATTCTTTCTCAGCTACCATTTTGGCAATGAAGCAAAATGTCCCCAGTGTTCGGTTTCTCTTTTTTTTTTTCTGGTTTGTTATTTGGAGTACTGAGGTTTGAACGCGGGGCCTCTGTACCATGCACATCCTCATCTCTTTTTCTCTTTTAACTTGAGACAATGTTTTGCTAAGTGGCTAAGTAGCCCAGGCTGGGCTTGAAATTATGATCCTTCTGCCTCAGCTTCCAAGAATGCTGGAATTACAGGCATGCAGCACCACACCCAGCTTGGTTTCATTCATATGTATATACATTTATGTATGCGTTATCATTGTCTAGCCTATGAAGTCTTTCTGGTCTATAATATATAAATAACAAAAATACTAATACTATATATGATACCTCAAATGGTTATGAAATGAGAAGGCTTCAAGTAAATTCATTAGAACACCTTTCTCCATGTTCTAGTCCAATCTAGAATTATGGTAAATTAGTTACAACTTTACAAAAATGACAGAAAATTGTAAACTTGTTCTAAGTTTAAAATATACAGATTGTATAATAGTTCCATTTTTTCCTAATTAATGAACTAAATATATCTCTTAATATAGTTCATGACTTTACAAAAATGACAGAAAATTGTAAACTTGTTCTAAGTTCAAAATATACAAATTGTATAATAGTTCCATTTTTTCCTAATTAATGAACTAAATATATCTCTTAATATAGTTCATGATAAATTATCAGATGAAAATCTTACACATGAACTTCAAGAATCAATATCAAAAACAAAAGTACAAGAAAAGAAACAAGATACTTCTAGAGAAGAAAGACTCACTAGTAAGTATAAAAAATTATAGAAGAGTTTAAGTTATTTTAATCACATCCAAATATCTTTTCTGTGATTCATGAATCTGTATTTTATGTATTTTATAGATTTACCTTTGACCTAAAGAGTGAGTGTTGTTTGCTAACTAGAGAACAAAATCCTAAGTATTCATTACTTTTATTTAGTATTTCTGGTTGTACAAACAGTCATACGACTGTTTCACAGCCATGGTCACATCCTCAGTATTTAGCAAAGGTGTAGATCCTTCAGCCAACTTCAGGTGAGACAGCAAAGCCCCAGGGTCTAAGGCCCCAAATTCTAATAAGAGGTTATTAAATCCTTTCCCACCGAAGATTAATGGCTGACCCAACCTGCTCCTCCTAATCACACACTTGTGTAATCCAACCCCCTCCCCTTACATTTTGTACCCGCTGCCTGTGCGCTCCTCACTGATAATGCGGAAGTGTTTATGTTTAGGGGCCAATCACATAGCTTTTAAATCCTTTCCCTATATGGGGAACGAGGGAACTAGCAAAACAGGATGATGTAAAATCATATAAAAACCCTGAAATCGCTTTGTTTGGGGCCCACGCTTTTGGCATGTGAACTTTTCCTGAGTCTGTCAATGTAAATAAACCTGAGTTCTAGCACTCTCTGAGTGGTACCTGGTTTCTTGACAGTCAATTTCTGCAACACAGGGAGTATAAAAACCTGATTTGGCCTGCTGACCTGCCCTGCCAACTTCTTCCTTAGGCCTCAGCTGGTGAACATAAATGTTGTGGAGGTCTGAAAGTCAAATGTAGATTAGAGGGGCAAGGAGAAGGGTAGCCTTAGAGATATGCAGGATGGGCTTCAGGGCCACCTCTTGGTTCAGAGCCCCTCGACAGTAGAAACCTTTTTGGTAGAATTAATAGATGGCTCCATCAGGGTCCCATTGAAAGGAGTGAGAATGTTAGTAGCCAGTTAGGCCCACAGGTTGTCAGCCTCCTTTGTTGACCAGTGTTTGACAGTTTCCTCCTCTAGAATGCTGCCCCTTTCCAGTTTCCGCCAGAGAGTTCAGTTAGTTTGAGGTTCGTATTTGTACCTCGTCTGTGTCAGTTGCTGCACATGAATCAGTGGTACATCCAGTCCTTGTTGGGTGGTACGCTTGTGGGCCTGCCAGCAGGATACCACAGTATCCCTAAGTATAGCAGAAGGCCACCAGGAGCAGCCACCGTCATATGCTAAGTGAACAAGATTATTTCCTTTATGAGAGAAGCGAACTACCCGATTTTCTGTAGTTTCCTCAAATCACTGGTGAAGTGAACTCAGGAGATTTGCACTCTTTATGAAAGCTTTATAAAAAGGAGAGAAAATGCTGCTACATATTTTGTTATAAATGTAAAACTTAGTGATAATAAATAGATGTTTTGTATTTATTGGATTAAATGCATCTGTTTGTGTAGCTCCTGAAGAACAAGCAGATGAAATTCTTGTCCTTCAGCATCAAGACTCATTAAAATCAGAAATACAAGCTGCTGAGAAACAGAGAACTTGCAAAAGGGAAACACTCACTGGTAAGTATAAACATCACAGATAACTTGAATTATTTTAAACTCATCAGAAGATCTGTTTACTTCTGTTCGTAAGAATCTATATGTGTATAGTTTAGAGATTTCACACTTTGAAGTGTGCATTCTCTATCATTACTCAAGAAAAAAGCAAAAATACTGATATCCTTTGGTTGAGCTTTTGGACCTAAGACTATTTCATGACCACAAGATATGTGGTATCCCCTCATAACACGTGCACCTTTCAGAGGACTCCAGGGTCATAAAGCCTAATGTGCATCTCTGACTTGTGACAGTGGCCTTCTGTGGTAGACTTCAGCTAGAAAACAGACATCGCTGAGTTCTGTACCTCAGACACGAAATGGGGATCAAACTAGCTGAGGGCAAGGCAGCCTGTGAAGCTGGTTTGTGGGCTTCTAGAGCATCCTCTTGGTCATGGCCCCACTGAGATGAGACACTTTCTTTTAACTCCATAGATGGATATCATCAAGGAAACATGTTTACATATGGGGAAAATCAGTGTTAAGTATCTGAATCATTCCTCTCTTTATTTGCTGGACCAGAGAGGGATAAAGCTTGACAGTCTCCTTTGGAAAGAAATGTCATATCCCTGAAAGATTAGTGCCAGGAATTTCACTAGAAAACCTAATAGCTCGACTTTGTCTGTGCTAATGGAGCACTCAAGAGCTACTGTTGTATTTTTGGGTGGATTCCTTCCTTGTACCTATTTAAATGGTATCAATATAGTGGAAGGCTAACCCTACCTCCGGGGAGCACGTCATTTAGAGGTCTTGATCTCTGTACTGTTGCAGATATTGGAACAATTTGGCAGCCTTGTGCAAAGATACTAGTGGTGTCCTGCAACTTACTCCAGGCAAGGTTAAACTGACCTTGAACACGCTTGGAAAAGTGTACAGAAAAGGGCATTGGAGGTGTCAGATTTTGCACACGAGGTCTCCTCACTTTGGGAAATAGTCTGTGTGACAGTCACAATGTCAAACATATCATGGGTGTGCAGGCTTGAGCCTCAAAAATTAATCAAGGGGCTGGGGATTTAGCTCGGTGTTCGAACGCTTGCCTTGCAAGCACAAGGCCCTGAGTTCGATCCCCAGCACCAAAAAAAAAAACCCAATTGAGTTGTGGCTACCAAAGTTTTTGTGTGCAGAGACCTACTTATTACAGGTTATAATTTCATGGAGATCTTTGCTTCATTAAGCTTAGTAATGAGAACATCTGTGTTTTTTTCTTTCCAGCTGTGTTGGGTAACAGAGGTGCTACGTGGTCTAGGGCTGCAGTCTGCTAGATCCCAAGGCCTTAAATGCAGCCAAAGGCTTAGGCCTGCATGCTAGGAGGGTTCGCATAAAAACTATACACACCCACAACACGTTCAGCAGAGGAGCCTGTAAAATGGGAGGTTTTAGTGGCCAAAATGACATACGCATAGTAGAGTTTGACCAAGGGTGCTCTTTGTAGTGGCCTCAGAAGCCAAACTCCATGAGGTCCAAGCTTGTAGTGATCACCAACACCTGTGTACTGGTAACTAAAATCCCCAGAAGTGCAGTTTCCCTCACTTCCCATTTTAATTCTAACTTTGGCATCTATCTTCAAATTGCCTCTGATGATACAGGGACATTGGCCTAGCCCCAAAACTATTTTATTTTTGAAAGCTGGGAGGTCTAAACAAAAGTTGTGAGAATTCTCCAATTCATTTCAACTTCATTAAGAGATACAGAATAACAGGAATTTTATTAATTATGGAAGTCTTCACAGTTTGGAGTTACATTGGAACCTGTGGTCCACTACCTGGACTACAGTATCGTTTGTAATACCCAGTCACTGAGTAAGGAGAGCCAGAAATTTCTTGGAGAAAACCCTTAACCAGATCATCCAGTAATAGATAACTATCTCTTTCTTTTTCTTTTTGCTTATTTTTTCATCTTCCTCACCCAAAGGTACCATGCAAGTTTTCCCCTTTTAGGTTTCTTTAAACCTTATTTCTAGAGATCCCTCCAAGCCCATATATATATTTTAATTCATTTTTTAGTTGTATTTACAGCTGTTTCTACCACATTACTTGTCGTAATTTGTACAATACCATAGTATATAGTATACACTTAGGTTTATTTGACCGATCTCTTCTATTTTAAAATTTATTTGGCCTTGACTATTTCATAGTTACAAATATGCTATAGTATATAACATTTTATATATATATATATATATATATATATATGGATTTTCATTTTACTTCAATGAATATGTGGAGCATAGATAGCCCATGATAACTAGAGACATGTATACTAGATGCCTAGAAATGTTATGAAATAATGAACTCCAACATACCCATTAAAAATATTCTTACAACTTTCATGCTGTAACTGTCATTATGGTTATTTACTTACAACTATCAAAGTGAGACAAAATCTGCTGCAATTATTATAAATTTGAACTCTAGAGATTTCATAAACAACCTCTTTTCTATTAAAGTGCTAAATGTATCTTTATATAGCTCAGGATGATGAATCAGACAAAAATCCTCTGCTTGAACCTCAAGATTCAGCATCAAAACTTGGAATGCAAGGAAAGAAACAAAAAACTTCCCAAGAAGAAAGTCAGAGTAGTAAGTATAATTATAAGGTAACTTTAATTCTTTTTTAAATCAGGTCTTTTCTTTGGTTCCTAAGTACGTATACTTTATAGAAATTTTCCACTTTGACCCTAAAGTGTGAATGTCCTAAAGTAACTCAAGACGAAAATCAAAGGTAGTCATATGTTTTGGTTAGAATTTTGTCATAAGACTATTTCACAACCAAGGTCATGTCCTCTTTATGTAGCTCAGGATGAAGAACCAGACAAAAATCTTATACTTAAAAGTCAAGATGGAGCATCAAAACTTGGAATGCAAAGAAAGAAACAAAAAACTTCCCAAGAAGAAGGACATAGTAGTAAGTGTAATAATTATAGGTACCTTTCAATTTTTTTTGCAAGTCAGAGATTTTTTGGTTCATAAATAACATAATCTGTAGAGATTTTCCACTTTGGCCTTAAAGTGTGAACACCCTGAAGCAACTCAAGACAAAATCAAAAGTAGTCATATGTTTTGGTTAGAATTTTATCATAACACTGTTTCACAACCAAGGTCACGCCCTCTTTATGTAGTTCAGGATGAAGAACAAGACAAAAATCCTCTGCTTGAACCTCAAGATTCAGCATCAAAACTTGGAATGCAAGTAAAGAAACAAAAAACTTCCCAAGAAGAAAGACAGAATAGTAAGTATAGTTATAAAGTAACTTTAATTTCTTTTAAATCAGGTCTTTTTCTTTGGTTCCAAAATACATACACTTTATAGAAATTTTCCACTTTGACGCTAAAGTGTGAATGTTCTAAAGTAACTCAAGACAAAATCAAAGGTAGTCATATATTTTGGCTAGAATTTTGTCATAGGACTATTTCCCAACCAAGGTCTTGTCCTCTTTGTGTAGTTCAGGATGAAGAACCAGATGAAAATCCTCTGCCTGAATCTCAAGGTGCAGCATCAGAACTTGGCATACAAGTAAAGAAACAAAAGACTTCCCAAGAAGAAAGTCAGAGTAGTAAGTAAAATGATTGTAGGTAACTTTAAATTTTTTTAAAAATCAGGTTTTTTTTGGGGGGGGGGTTCTTGAATGCATATAATTTATATAAATTTTACACTTCTACCCTTTAAATTTTACTTTGACCTTAAAGTGTGAGTACCCTAAAGTAACTCAAGAAAAAAAAATCATATTCATGATATTCATGTTTTGGTTGGAATTTTGTCCTAAGACTATTTCACAACCAAGGTCATACCCTCTTTATGTAGCTCAGGATGAAGAACCAGACAAAAATCTTATGCTTGAAAATCAAGATGCAGCATCAAAACTTGAAATGCAAGCGAAAAACCAAAAAAATTCCAAAGAAGAAATACATAGTAGTAAGTATAATTACAAGATAACTTTAATTTTTTTAAAAGCTAGTTCTTTTTTTATTTTTTTGTTTCCTAATGCATATAATTTATGGAAATTTTGCACTTAGACACTAAAGTGTGACTACCCTAAAGTAACTCAAGACAAAATCAAAGGTAGTCATGTGTTGCAGTTAGAATTTTGTCCTAAGACTATTTCACAACCAAGGTCATGCCCTCTTTATGTAGCTCAGGATGAAGAACCAGATGAAAATCCTCTGCCTGAACCCCAAGGTGCAGCATCAGAACTTGAAATGCAAGTAAAGAAACAAAAGACTTCCAAAGAAGAAAGACATGGTAGTAAGTATAATAATTATAAGGTAACTTTAGCTAGAGCAATTAGACAAGAAAAATAAATTAAATGGATAAAGATAGGAAAGGAAGAAGTCAAACTATCCTTATTTGCAGATGACATGATACTCTAGAAGACCCAAAAAAACTCCACCAAAAAGCTTCTAGATTTAATTACAAAGTTCAGTTGCGTTGCCAGATACAAAGTCAACAGCATTCCTATATACAAACAACAAGCCCACTGAAAAAGAAATAACAGAAGATATACCTTTCACAATTACACACAAAAAAATAAAATACCTAGGAATCTATCTAACAAAAGATGTAAAAGATCTTCACATCGAAAACTACAGTACTCTAAAAAAGGAAATTGAAAGGGATATCAGAAAATGGAAAGATATCCCATACTTCTGGGTAGGAAGAACCAACATGGTGAAAATGGCTATACTTCCTAAACTATTATACAGATTTAATGCAATTCCAATCAAGATACCACCAACATACTTCAAAGAATTAGAAAGGACAATCATGAATTTCATCTGGAACCAAAAGAGACCCAGAATAGCAAAAACAATCCTAAGCAACAGGGGAAAGGCAGCGGGCATCACAGTCCCCAATCTAAAACTATACTATAAAGCTACAGTGATAAAAACTGTATGGTACTGGCAAAAAGACAGACCTGAGGATCAATGGAATAGATTGGAAGATACAGAAACAACTCCAAATGCACTCAAATACCTGATCTTCGACAAAGGAGCCAAACATCCTCACTGGAAGAAAGATAGCCTCTTTAACAAATGGTGCTGGACAAATTGGCTTGCCACATGCCTCTCACTATGCACTAAACTGAGATCGAAGTGGGTCAAAGATCTAAACATTAAAACAGAAACACTAAATTTACTGGAGAATAGAATAGGAAGAACCCTTGAAGACATAGGGGTTGGGAAAAAATTTGTGGACAGAACCCAGACAGCACGGGAAACAATACAAAGAATCAGTGCTTGGGACCACATGCTATTAAAAAGCTTTTGCACAGCAAAAGAAATCACCAATAGAGCAGGACGAAAAACCACAGAATGGGAAAAAATTTTTACTAGCTATCCATCAGACAAAGGTCTAACATCTAGAATATATAAAGAACTCGAAAAAATTAAACCTCCCAAATTTAAAGACCCAATCCAAAAATGGGCAACTGAAATGAATAAACATTTCTCAAATGAAGAAATAAAAATGGCAAATAAATATATGAAAAAGTGTTCAACATCACTAGTCA
>PVJO010027657.1:0-19308 GCA_004026905.1 Hystrix cristata
TTAAAGTAAATCAGCACCCATGTCTGGAATTGAATGCAATTTTAATTCCTTCTAAAACATTCAGAGTTTATAAAAGTATTAATAAAAGGTGTGCTGAGTAGAAAGGTAACATTGGTTGCCTCAGTTATCAATCATAACAGGAAATTTGGAAGTCAGAGTTAGATTTTTCAACTTTTCACGCAGTAACTGTGAGATTTGACTTTAATTTACTTGGTTCTCTTAAGCTTCAGTTTCCTCACAGCTATAATTATTATAGCAATACCCACTTCATCAATATTGTGGGGTTTGAGGTTGTTTTTATTTATTAGAAATAAATGTGATGATCTCTAGCATATATTTATTTTAGCGGTTGGCATATAGGAAAATGCCAATGAATGTCACATCTACGGTGATTAATTTTCTTCTTAGTCTGCTAGACACCTTGCAAGGCTGGGCTCTTGCCAACATTGGCTGTACTTCAGGATGCTCCCTCTATTAAAATATTTGCAAATCGCCATTTGTAATGTATGCCTCTATAATAATGAAAGCTCGGTGCACTCATTCAGAGTTCCACTGCTATCTCTTCTGATTCAGGACATATTTTTGTAGTTTGTAATGGTGATGTTGCTCTTGCTACTTAAAAGAGAGATTTAGACCAATGTGTCATTTTATATCGCAGATGAGTGACAATTCTCTGTATAAATTATGTCTGTGTTGGTGGGAGCAGGAAATTAATTTAAATGTAGCACTGAGCATAAGGACCAAGAAGAATTCCAAAAAGCAAAATATTTCAAAATCATGCAGAAGAGAGTTGAATTGAATGTTTGTTTATACAAAAGTACTGCTAACAACAGAAAGAAGAAATGGTTCTGAAAACATGTGCTATCAGTAAAGAAGATAATGCCACTGAGCCTTTATCTGCTCAGAACAGAATGTACTGGGAAATATTTAGTCAACTTGATCAGTATGCAAAACAAAAGTAACATATTGAGAACTCAAAATAAATTTTGGAAATTTAGCAGTCTTAAGTTATTTGAGAATGTAATGGTATAAGTACTATGATTTTATTGTTTACTCTAAAAGTAATAAATCTTTTTTTTTGTAAAAATCTTTTTTTTTCTTTATAAGAATACTCCCCTATACCTAATGGGGACCTCCGACATATGGCTGTCTCACAGTTAACTCACTCCCCTTGACACTACACAAGACTCAAAACATTACTAGGAATAGGAAGGAGAGTGCATGAGAGTTTGTTTCTTGGTCACTGTCTGTTCTGCTTAAGCATCATTCAGCAACTGTGCCAAGTAAAGAGAGATGCAAAATGGTACTCAGCTGTTGTATGAAGTCCCTCAAAGTTCAGAAAGGTGGCCTTCCGCAGACTGGTGGCATTTCTGCTTCTCAAAGATCACTTTGGATGAAAAGCTTAAAGTTGACTTCTGTTATTTGCAATATAACATAAAACTTGTTCTATTACCATCAGGAATGAGAAGAAGTGCTACATAAGGACCAGTCGTGTAATTTTTATTAGCTCCTCATACACTCCATGGGATACCCAGAGTCCCGTCTGGAAAGCATTTCTTCATTTTCACATCAAGTCCTTGGAGAAATGATCTCGGCTATGGACCACTTCATCTTCCTCTTTCTCTGATTCCTCAAACTATTGCATTTTCCAGGAAACACCTTTCTTTTTCTATCTTCCATCCTCTCAAGACTTATAATGAAGGCAGCATCATGTTGTTAAGTTTCTACCACCTGGCAAAGGCGATTTAAATGATTTCATAATCTATAGAGCAAAACATCTACAAGGAAATATGTGTATTTACCTAGTTAATATTGCAATTCTGAGAATATAAATTTGATTAATTAGTTTAATAAAGTATCTGTCTCTTTATCTGTCTTTTGAAATGTCCTCTCTCTATGTGTGTAGTAAGTGAACAGAAAGGAAAAGAAATGGATGACAGGGAAGAAAATCTTGTATTGCCTACATATATATTCTCTTCACTTTGTGACCCTCAAAGTTAATTATTTCTCTCTAAATGCATTTGCAAATCCAATTTATCTGAAAAACCTTCATAAAAGACCTTACAAATTATACGTTCTGGTGACTGACTCTAAACTTTCTACCCCTCACTCACAGTATTGATAATTTTGATGGATAAAGATGTGCTAGATAGAGGTCAAATTTAGGTGGCTTCAAACCTATAAAAAGAAGCCTAATTTCATTTTTGAGTAGATGGAATGGCCCGAGTGGCCTTAAAAGTCATTGCAGTTTTATATGAGGCTTGGCAAATTCCCAGTCCTCTGATAAGAACTCATACATAGGCATAGAGTACAGAGGCCCTGTGTAGGTCGGGATGATCTCAGTATTTATGTTTTGGCACCAACAGTCCATGAAAAATAAATGACTTATCTTAGCAGGTCCTTCATATTTTTAAGAAGTCATTTCACTTCAGCTATATTTTAGATGATGAGCTATTAAGGCCTTTTATACACTTAAGATGCCTGCATTGAAGTAAATTTCTACATCATTAATTCATTACAGCTGCCTCTTTTGCTTCAAATTACTGTGTATGTGAAAATAGATGTTTATTTCATAAGGAACTTAGAAGTTTCCCCAGGAATGATTCTTGAGCAGGGCCACTCAGTCCTCTTTCTTGATCACAGTTGTTCAGAGCCAGCAGCTTTTGCAAACTTCCTGGTCTTCCCAGAGTCTCTGGATGCCAATACAATAGTTTGGTTATTTGTGTGTTTATTTTGCTTTCATATGACCAAATTCAACTTATAACTGTCTCTCTACATGCACTGCCTATTCTACTTTGCTTTGTCGGTTTTTCTTTCTGTGAGTCACTATATTTGCCTTTACAAAGGAAATTGTTTTTGTTAATTCCATTCCCTAAGAACACAAAACTTGCTCCACTCTACCCATAACACAGTCGCACACCACCTACAAACATGAAAAGATATGCTGCATGTTTTCAGACTCCCTTAATTATTTACATTCTTGAAACTCAACACTTAAAATTAATTAGAACTGATATTAAGAAAGGACTACTACAAGTGAAAGATACTGTGGGAAGCAGAGAGGAAAGCATCCGCATGCGCACACAAATATGAATGCCCTATCGCTGTCCCCAAGAAGCGTACGATTTAGGTGGATAACTATAATAATGTCATAATAACGATATGGAGAAATTTTTTAAAAAATGAATCTGAGAATCCACTAGAACCTGGCTACTCAAAGTGCGGTTTTAAAACCAACAAAATTGGTGTGCCTTGGTAGTTTGACATAAATGAAGACCAAACTGCTAGTGAGAACCCACCAGACTTGGTGATTTAAATTTACATTTTTCCAATATTCCTGGTTAAACCCTATGCATTTTAAAGTTAGAGAAGCTCCGAAATTGTTCTAAGAGAAGAGCAAAAATTTATTCGTGAAATGAAAATATTGGAGTTTTACTTCAAGTTACAGAGATAGAGCAGGAGCATCGAAACCAAACCATGCCTTTGTACAAAGAAAAGACGTGTGCAATTGGTAGCTTATTTTATTTGGATGCAGATGGAGTCAGAAATGGGAATATGTATAAGATAAAGTCAAGCAAATTAGTCTGATCTCTAGTCCTAGGCGTCTGGCTGCCTGAGAGAAAGGTGATAGAATCAGTCCTGAGCTCCCGAAGCTGCGAGTTTTTTAGGAGGCAGCATTCGGGAAAGCTTGGCAAGCCTGAAGGTGAATTCTGGGACCCTCGCATAGTTTTGCTGGATTGATCTGCAAATTCTAATAGAAATATATTCTTGCTTTTAATGTAAATTCAAAACAAAACAATTATCTTACAGAATCTTTTTTTTAAGTTTTAGAAAATATACAGTAATACCTGTCTGATACTGAGTAGACAAAGATTATTCAAGCTGGTACAAACCAAAAAAGGAAAAAATGAGGATAATATACCTATTTTACTTCCCCCAAGTCAGCACTTTAAGAACAAAAAAGACAATTTGAAACACTGGAGAAGATACTAATAATACAAACAATGAAGGCTGATAGCTGGAGTAGTTAAGAATAATAAGAATTTAAATAATTCTTACAAAGCTATAAGAAAATAATACATGATGCTGTATAAAAATAATAAAAACTATAAAGGGTCAATAGAAATAAGAAAACATTTGAGATGACAATCAAAGCTAAATATATGCTCGACCTCTTTGGAAAATAAAAATAAAACCACAAGCAATGAAATACACATCTTAACATCTCACACTTTCTGTGTAAATAAACACGAAAGTCTCGCCATACTAATTATGTGAATCCGGCAGCAGTATATAGATCTTATGTTGGTAACAATAAAATCTATAAAATTATATTCAAAATATACCTGCAATATCTGAAATTCTATATTATTCTTGAAAACTTTGTCTTGCATATGGCAAAATTAGTATAGAATCTAGACATTAGCGCTCTTAATAAGAGCAGATGTTCTAGGGATCCCCTTGAATTGACTCATCTTGGGGAAGTCCTTGAATGTTCTGAAATCCCTTTTAAACGATGGCTTGTTTATTTCTCCTGCTATGAAAAGCCGAAAAACAGCTTTTTCAACCTGATCTGTATTAGCCGACCCAAAATTTTCAGTCTACTTTTTCTGAAGCTATTCGCTGAATTAGAGATAACATTTCTGCTTAAACTGCTGCTCCAAGATATATTTTCCTGGGCTGCCAACCATTCACCCATTAACCCAAGGTCCTGTGCATCCTAAAGATGCCTCTGCATAGGATCAAAAAAAAAAAAAAAAAAAAAAATCAAATGTTTCAGTTTCAATGAAAACAATTAAATAAAAATACACCGGAGACCTGTCATAGAGGTAAAGAATTTGGAGAAAAAAATTCTGTGCTCATGGCCTTCATATCTAAAATAAAATGGGTGGTGTTTAGTGCCTGTTTCTCAAGAACTTACTGTGTCCACTTATAATGCACGGGGAAGGTTAGATCTCTGGAGTTTCTTCTGTAAAGTCATTAATCCCACTCGGGAAGACTGAGCTGTCCTGATAGGAACACCAGCAAAACCCTCACTTCTTCATGTTGTCCTGTCAGGGGTTAGTTTCCAACACGAGCACATTAGAGCAGCAGGAAAATTCAGACCGCGGAAGCTACCTGAGGTGCAAGAGTCTCGTGATCTGTTTCATTAACTCCTTGCAATTAGTCCTTTCAGGCCCCAAAGCAAGTTAAGACCAGCCTACACTACAGAACTGCAAAGTTAAATTTCACAATGACTTTTACTCTATCCTGACAATGTTTAGACCAACATCTGTGTTTCTCAAATAACATGGGAGGTGACCAAGTGCGTAGAATTGCATAATAGCAGCTCACAGACTTGGCTTTGCCATACCTTTCACCGACCTTTCTTCCCGCAGTCCTACAGTCAATAAAGAATATATTAGTACTTTCATTTCTCAGTTTTCAAAAATCTTTGTCATGCTTTTTATCGATATGAGGTCTAAGTGACACCAAATACCTAATGTTAAGGTTAAATTATAAATTGTCATTTAAAGCTTTACCTTACACTAGATATTGCCACTTTACGTTTCATTTCAATTAGTTGAAGCTTTTGAACTCACGAATGGGTGAGGAAACAAGATTGTAGATGGATATATCTTCGTATCGGAAAGTACTGCTTTACTATATAAATCAAAATTACAAACTTTTGCAGCTCATTTTGGAAAAAAAATTGAAATGTTTTCTCATTGCCATAACCCATAATGTTAATCCAGAGAGGCAAATGCCAAAAAAGAAAAATCAAAGATCGATCAACAACAACAACAATAACAAAAACCCCAAAGAAAACAAACAAACAAAAAAACTGTGACTAAAAAAGTTAAATGTTGTAAACTAGTTGTTATTGGTTGCTGGTTATTAACTAGGTGGAGTTTTGTCTGAGCTGGTTTTGATTGATAATTTTCAAAGAACATGATATGTAACCCTTCTGTCTACTCTCAATTTAAGCAGCACTGAGGGGTCTGGGGTCGTCCCAGATTTTTAACAGATTTTTCTAAGAATCCACTGAGGAAAGCAAGCAAAATGTTCTGTTAAACCACCGCCTTTCTGACTGTTCATCATGTGCTTGAGGGATTTTTCTCCGATGTTGTTGCTAGACTTGCTGACTCTTCTCTGTAAAAGAAAAGGATGTGTTTGTTTTTGTCTGCTTGATTTTGAGATATTTGCAGATCTTGATGTTATCATATTCTCCATTTTACAATCATATAATCAAATAAAGTCTCTCCTTAACTAGATCTAGCATATTTAGCATATAATGCAAAATACTATGAACTCTTTTGTGACTATACAATCTGTTTCATATCCATTGATTATAATCCCTGCATATTTATATTATTTTTACTTTATGTAAAATTTCCCGGGAATCAAGCATATTAAAGGGACTAGTGGCTTCCAGGAGAAGGAAGAGATGGTTATTTGTGTTCATATGAACTATGTAGAGAGTCTCAGCAATTTGAGAACATTTAGGTTCCTCAGCCAGATTTTAGATATATGAGTGCTAATAATCTGTATGTTCTATTACATTTACAAAATGCTTCAATTTTTAAAGTGTATTTAATAGCCAAGGTAATAGGTTTGGGGATTTAGCTCCGTGGTAAAAGTGCTTGCCTAGCAAGTGCAAGGCCCTGAGTTCAATCCCCAGCACCCCCTCTAAAAAAGAACCAAGGTAATAATTAAAAATATGGTAATAGGAGGAAAGTTGGGGTCATATTTGGCATTAAATAATTTTAAAAGATAACTTTATTAGCAAGGTTTATGGGTAAAATGATTTCAGTCCAAATCTTGTGCCCAGTGAGTTATTTCTTGGCAAATTGTTCAGACATACAGGCTCAAATGGTCCTAAGATTAGGGTTGCTGCTGTCATTTCCATTTCTACCACTTCAGGGAACATGTGCCTCCTTTTGAGCTTCTGTCCTTTCATCTGTGAGATGTGGCATACATGTGTATCTCTGGACAATTTTGAGGTAAAAAATATAAAACAAGGCCAGGCACACTCATGGTACATGCCTGTAATCTGAGCCTTTTGAGAATCTTTCTTGGGCAATTTAGCAAGACACTGAACCAAAATTTTAAAAAAATAAAAAATAAATAAAACATTTGAAAGGTGAAAAGACTGGGGATGTAGCTCAATGCAGAGGTCTTTGGTTCAAGCCTCAGTATCAAAATAGAAAAAAAAAAAAAAAAAGGACCTAACTAGCTGCTTGAAGTATTAAAGGTTATACTTTAAATAAAATACTATGAGAAAACTTTATAATGATGTCTAATATCTCCCCCATGATTTCCATAAATTGACTCAGGAATCTGACATTCAAGCCTTGAAATTTAGTGAATTTGGAAAAGATAGTGGATTTTAAATATTTTCTTTGAGACGAGCAGACTTACATGACACTAGTTAGAATATCAAACTTATTTGTTGAGCATCTATTAGTAATACGTCACAGGAAATGGAGAGGTACGGGAATGAGCTGTTAGATATGATGAACTAATTCACTCATAAAGCTTACATCTACTCATCTACAGTATCAGTAGTTTAAATAAAGTGTCATCTTTGTTTTAGGCAAGCGCCAATATTTCTTAAACAAAGATGATCTTGATATAGTAACATTGAAAATAAGGAAGATTGATCTGTAATTATCTAAGGAACAACTTTACATCCAGGCCTAAGTCATGGGTTTGTGATAGTCTTATGTTGATTATGGGAAAGGATTACATTGAGAAGGGAAGATGTAGGCCACAGAGGAAAAGGCAGGGTTTGGAGCGACTGAGTCTGGAAGAGGCTGAGAAGTTGCTATGTGTTAGTGTGCTAATGCTGCCCACAATGCCTTTAAAACATATTCTATTCATGCTTTCACCATTTGTGTTTTAATATCTTGACTGTAATACTATGAAGAGTTGATTTTACTGATTAGTCTGTCTGCCACCATTTTTGCTCTCACCTCCACAATGCATTATGACTATAAACAATCAGAATACCAAGAAAGTAATTACTTTCTAGCAGGGTATGTAGTGTCCACATCTATAATCCTAGCATTCTGTGCTGAGACAGGATCACAAATTTCAACCCAGCCTGGATAATTTAGCAAGACAAATAAAAAAAAATGTTTCAATCCCCAGTACTAAGAAAAAAATATCATGTGTTGAACGTTCCCAATTACAATTTTTAAGATGGTTTCTCATTGCATTTATAGTAAAATTAAGCTATGCTCTGTCCTTGCGAGGTGCAGCCTGCAAGGTGCAGCCTGCGCCTGTTCCTCTTGCTCCAGCCCACCTCTCTCTGCTCAGTTTGCTGGCCCCAAACCAGCAGGACTGTGTCCCTGATTCTGTTCCTTGACCCCACTGATTTCACTCTTGCCTGAGGTCTTAGAACATGCTCTTTTTTCTTTTTTATAAGCCATTCTACCAGACTGTTACTCGGTTGCTTCTTTTTAATGTCTTAGAGCTCAGTTTAAATTTTACCTTCCTGATATCCCAAAGGAAAGTAGCATTATTATTGTAGCATTATTATTTATTTGTTTAATATTTCTTATTATTTATTTGTTTAACTTTTTTGGGGGAAGAGGCTGGGTGCACATCAATGGAGGAATTTGTAAATATTTAAATATCCATTAAGCACGTAGCATGTTTTCACCACAGTGCTTTTTTTTTTTTTTTTTTTTTTGAGACAGAGTCTTACTGTGTAGTTCAGGCTAGCCTTGAACTCACTATGTAACCCAGGCTGGCCTCGAACTCACAGTAATCCTCCTGCCTCACCCTCCGAGTGCTGGGATTACAGGTGTGCACCACCATGCCCAGCTATTTGTTTAACATTTGCTTCGTTCTACATACATAGAGTACATAATAAAAGTGTAAATTATATGACAATAGGTACTCAGATTATTTACTGTTGTATATTGACTTTTAGAGTCACCTTTTATAAAACACAGCTTCTCAATAAATGTTTACAGATCAATTCCTTAGGAGAGTGAGCACAAAATGAGGATGCCCACATATTTACATATCTATATATCTCTCTAAATTAAGTACATATCTGAATTTCATGTGCAGCATAAATCATATGTAATAATTATGCATTTATATAACAGTATACTACATAAAATATTGTATGATATATATCACCACCACGTGTGTGTATATGTATTTTATATATATAAAATGAAATTTTTATATTAACTGGGAATACCAAACATCATCAATGTCTACTTCAAGTATTACTAGAATAGTATCACCGTTTAGAACCTAAAATAGTCTACTTTTTCATTATTGCTAGTTTCAGTTGCTGTTGTTTTGGTCCTTGCTTCTGCTTTCCTTTGTTTGGTTTGGCTTGTAAAGATCTCTATTTTGCCAAAGTTGGTCTCAGAGTTGAGCTCCACGGCCTCCCAAGTGCCTGGATTTACAGAAGTACACTATTCCATCTAGCAAAATAGGCTCGTTTTTAATGTTCATGTTTTAAAAGTCAAAGGGCCTGTGCTTTTATTTGTAACATTAATAGAGAAGATCAGGAACATTAAAAAAAAAAAAACATTCAGTGCTTCACCACAACACACAGCCTCAAAAGTCACTGTTAAACAATGATGAACAAAATGTCTCATTCAAACTTCCAGAAAGCTCCAACTAATTTTTGTGAAAAAGAATAGGTTGAATATTAAAGTATTTTCCTTGTATTTTAATAACACTAATACATTTTTAAATAATTCACGTATCAAAAACTATAAATATCTTTAAGTAATTTTCCAGTCTATTCTACAGTCAGTTTTTGAAATCAGGATCTATAAAATAATGTTTTGTCAAAACAGTCCAAAAAAAATGGCAGCTGGCAGCCATCCATCACTCATTAAGAGAAAACAAGCATACAAAAGAAGCTAATCTGTACCATTTTCTTTTTTCTTTAATGAAGTTTAGCTGATACATAAAAATTTCACAGATTCATGAGTAACATGTTTCACAGAAGTGGATGTTGTACAATATTTAAATCAGATTAAGCATATCAGTTTCCTCAAACATTTATCATTTCTTATGATGAAAATTTAAAATCTAGTTATTTGGAATGTTCAGTACATTATTATTATCTCTAGTTATGCTGCTGTGCAATAGCCATCCAGAACTTCAATCTCATATTTAATTGTAACTTCATACACAATTTTCCCTATTTATCATATAAAATTTGCACAATCCTGTTTACATGAAAGTTTTTCTTTAACTAGATTTTTGAGATACAAATTATGAACTAAATATTCTTTCTTCATAAATTAATAGTAGAAAGGAGAATACTTACAAATAGAACTTGTCAACATATATTTTCATAAAACTTAATTATTAATATCAAATTATATTCTATGATATCTGTAACAAATATGCCATAAAATCGAAAATTAAATTTCAGCATAAGCTAAGAAATTGTTTTAAAATATTACATTGTGATTGAAAAATTTACCTTCATTTTAAGCTGAGACAAGCTGAACTAGATTTAGCAGGATAGCATGAGGTTATTGAAGTTTACATTCTATGGTGCTCATAACCAATAAACCATCTAGTGTTGCGATATTTGTTTCTTATTCGGTTCTGGTATGCAAGATTTTTTTATTCTTTTAGGTGAATTTATTAGTTTCAATAAAATAATCATCAATTCAATAAAAAGTTAAATCACTCCGGGGCTGCCGGCGAAGAATCTTGTCAAGGGACTAAGAATTACCACATAGTTCTTTGAGGTGAGAATATGCTCAACTTACAGAAATGTGAATGACAACTCTTTTAGCTGATGATTTCAGTAAAAATTATTGCTAACATGTTCATCTAAAGTTAGTGTCGACCTTCATTTAGAATGTCAGAAATGAATATTTTAATGTAGTCATGATTTTCATGTAATAAAACAATTTTATTAGGTATATTACATTACAGCTTGAACATTTTATTCCAGTAATCAAAATAGTGATCAAAACATGTATTTGTGATCTAGATGGTAAATTTCTGGAAAAATATATTGCCTAACTCCTATATTTTATTCAAAATAATATGTGTTCAATATCTGTTATAAAAAGCACAAGTTTTTTTGTATGGTATTTGGAAGATCAGTAAAAATTCAAAATTTCCCCCATGTTGAACTAAATCATATTTGTAAAAAAAAAAAGTTCCTTTCTCAGAGCATTTATTTATTTATATCAGTGATGGGGAATCCTTTAGAGACTGAGCGCCCAAACTGCAACCGAAAACCCACTGATTTATCCCAAAGCACCAATACTGCAATTAAACCTGGATACTGAGATTGTAGTTTAGAAAAAAAAACAACTTATATGTTAACATCTTTTGTCTTAAAAGAAAAACACAATACACGTGCCATAGGTTCACCACCACTAATCCATATTATTGACTTCATCTTTCTTTTTCTTCTTTTCTTAGAACTGGGTATAGCACAATATAGACTCTAATAGTGTTTTCAACACAATTGATACTAATAGTAACACTACAGTAATCCAGAGGTGCAGGAACCTCAGTGATTAGGAATGTGCCCATCACTCACTATCCTGGAGACCAATTTCTCAGTGCCCTGAATAGACGTCCTCTCAGGGTCCAGAGCCCTTGCAGGATTGTGGTCACATGGCACTGAGTGAGCCTGAATGAATGGCCTCACTTGACTTCACAGCTGGAGACACACAAAAGGAGGCTAGCTGCAGCCTCCTAGTTGGGTTATTACCTTGCTCAATTGTTTTGCCTACCAGGAGGCAGCTGCACTGATGACTGATAATGAGGCAGTTTCTGGCACATAAAAAACCTACATATTCAAGCTCACACTTCAGCTCTTTGATAAAGACCCGAGAGCCAATCAGATTATTAACGTATAGACCATAAATGGGGGAAGAAAGTCAATTAATAAATGGATTAGCTCAAATGTTAGAGAAGTCAATTTAACTTTCTGTAGCCATTTGCATGCCATTATTATGCTATTATTTTCATGTGCTACGTGCTTTAATAGATCATGGGAAGGGGTTTACTTTCTCCAAATTCATTATATGAAAAATACTTAACTTGGAGATGGGAAATTGAGACAGATGGCATTCAACCTGTATGCAAAATGAGAAAATTTCGGTGGAATAAGAGGAAGAGTACCTGCCAATGACTCGTAGTCTAGTTTTACTTAAGTTGACTGAATAAAAAGAATAATAAAAATGTTAATTGTGCTATAATACCAATGACAGTAATTAAAACAAAACAGAAACAGCAACAGCAACAATAACAAAGCATGCCCCAAATCAGTATGAAGAATGCTGATAAATGTGATTTAAAATAGGCAGTAAACATTGAAGATACTTCAAGTGATGATGTGTGAAATTAGGGCTTGGGGGCAATGTTATTCTTACTCCTTTTTAGAAACCTGAATGATTTCATATATTTAGGGCTGAACTGACGCCATAATTCAGGCCAAGTGGCTTTCATGAATGCCAAGTCAGTAGATAGTGTATCCGAGGGCCATACACTATTCTGTCCATCTAAAGGCATAAAATGTGGATTAACCTGTGCACCGCCAAAACATGTCAGATGGTCCTCCTGAGTGGAATATTGAAAACATTCTCCAAATGCACAAATTACTCTATCCATGAATTCCATTTCCTAAAATCTCACATTATTTCTTTATTCCTCCTGAGGTAATATTAACAAAAAAGCAATATTACACTCCAAAAAAATCAGTGTAATATGCCAAAAGAATTAGAAATACCATTTAGAGCCTTCATCCAACCATAGATGTCAAACTAATTAACAGAATTAATTAAAGATAAATACCTATAATAGATCTCAAAACCTGTTAATGATAATCACTTTATTAAGAAGTCAGCAGCAAGTGTATCCCACATTTTATCCCATTTTTAATTCCAACAATGCACCGAGGATTTAAAATAGTACAGTTCATAGTTAATTAAATTAAAACATAAGTGAAAGAGGATAGGAAAAACATTATCTAAATTTTCTGTAAGATTAACTACAGTTTTACCTTTATGTTGGTGGAAGAACTATATACCTTCAGGTCGGAGAGCAAGTTAAGTGAACTTTAGGCTATCTAAAAGTCTTTAAAATAAGAAGCACAAGCATATCTGTAACAATTACCATATTCAAGACTCAATCAAAAGATGGACATCTGAAATGAATAGACACTTTGCAGACGAAGAAGTAAAAATGGCAAATAAATATATGAAATGATGCTCAACATCACAGTCATTCATACCACATTCTCTGGTGTGAGAAACCAGAAGTGTAAATAAGTACCAAATGTGTTACAGATATTGGGAAATAGGATGAAAATGCTCAGATGGGGAGGGCAACAAGGGAGAAGGAAGGGGGAAAAGAATGAAGGGAAAAGAAAAAAAAAGAGAATAAAAGGAAAAAACTGGAAACAAGCTTTTGTAAACAAGGAGGGGAAGAGGGGTTGAAGAGAAGGGAGGGGTTTGGGGGAAAAATGAAGAATCAAGATATGTTGTATACAGATACAAACTTCCTATGCTAAACATGATCACTATGTGTATCCAAAATGTACCCATGAAATTAACAATAAACACATAAATAAAATAAGAAACACAAACATATCTGTAACAATTACCAAATTCATATAATAATATATGAATTCACTACCCTGTCTCAAAAAAATAACGAGTGATTTAAAGTTTGTAAGTGCATTGGAACAACTCGTAGGGAACAGAGAGAAGACACTTGTGAAACATGCCCAGAGCTAGCTGTGTTTTGGACTTTCATGGATGGAAACAACTCGTGTAATTCTTCTTAAATGCAGTATACATTCTAAGTAACTTGTGTCGTTTATGAGGAAGACACTCTACACTTTTGCTGACTAACTAATAACGTTTACTCTTTTTCAGTTAGTTCTCATACTAGATATAATTTTATAAGATAATCTGCTTGTTGGTTAAAAGACAAGATCGCAAGTTTCAGCTATCACCATGATGTTAGCATAATACAGAAATGAACTCTGACAGAGTTCACTAGACACATGTGTGGAAACGGGGAGGCAAAAACAGATGTGGGAGTATGAAAGTATTAAAAGTTAATCCCTTGAAATGTTGTAAGTAAAATTAAAAAGTTTCTGGTGGGGAGATATGGGCTATACCAGGGATATTTTTAATGAAAATTCCACAAATCACCATATGATCAATCTTCTCCAACCTTCGCCTACATGCATAGGAAGACTCCACGTGCAAATAGCAAGAATACCAAATCGCTTGGACAATTGCACTGCCTAACACAATTCCAAAATCTCAGAGACATAAAGAAACATTGATTAACAACTTTGTAGGGTTACACGTTCACCTTGGGTAGCTGGGACTCTGCTCAAAATAATCTTGATTTGGAAAATGGACTGAGTATTCTCTCAGGGAAATTGAAGTATTCTAACAAAGTGAAGGGACCTGGTCAACCCAAGTTGATGAAAAACTTTTACTAAGAAGTGCCAAACACTCCTTCTGCCCACGTTTCTCATGCCAAAAAAAGTCATATGACCATCCCGAGGTAAGCAGGTTGGAGAGGGGAATGAGAAGCCAGAAGAATAATGATATTCTAAAACAAGAATTTAATCACCCAAACTCAAAACAGTAACACATACACTAGGTACTACAGTAACTTTATGTAGTTGTGACTTAATGCTGCATCTACGTGGTTGTTTACATTGCTCGTTTTTACAAGCAAAGGGCACACTGTATTGTGGTCTGTAAGCTTGTGTAATGGCTTGTAAGTTTGTGTAATTTTGGACAAATTTTAATAAAAATCTATTAAAAAAAGTGGCAGACACTCCTTCTGCCCACGTTTCTTTTGCCAAAAAAGAAATGATATGACCATCCTGAGGCAAGCAAGATGAGCAGGCTAATTCCTGCGAGGAATGTGAATGTGTGTATGAGGGCAAGTGGGTGAATGGAGGGTTGTGTGACATGTGACAAAGGCAGAACTGCAGATACATCCTCCTCCAAGAAGAAGAATTGGGTAAATGTGACTAGAACAGTCTACCACCACCACACCCCGTTTAGCCTTTTAGCCTGCAACAGTACCAAGTCCATGAGCCTCACGGACATCAGAAGCCATTTCATTTCTCCTATTATGTCCACTTTTGTTACCTGTGCACCCAAACACGTGTGGCCTCTAATTTCTAAGGGACTATATGAATTGGACGAGTTCTTTTTTATGACTCTCTTTATCAACTTGTAAAACCCTTCCTCTGATCCCTCTCTAACTCATATGCTTCCAACAGATACTTCCTTTATCCTCAAAAAATCTGCAAATGTTTATTTTTTCATTCTTACTCCATTTGCTACCCGATTCTTTTGAACACACTGCTTTTCCTGCAGCACTTCTAACTAGGTACCGTTCTGTCCCACTCCCATTTCACCACTGGATAGTCGCATACAGCACATTTCTTCTCTGTACTTTATTTCTATAGAGACTGTTTTATAAACCGCTCCCTACCTCACCAGCTTTGAAGTGTGACCATTAGTATATGTGTTCTGTCGCTCCTCTGTGTTTCAGTCTTCTTCCCTGCAGACGTTCCATCCCGTTATTTGAACATTTTAATTCTGTCTTCACTGTGGGTGCCTCTAAATTATTCCAGTCATATATTTTTATTTCAATATGTAGTTGTAAATCCTTCATATGCTCTATCTTCTGAGTTCCTTCAGCCCCTCTCACCCAGAAATCTTCTCTTTGACTTTTCACTTCTTACTTATTTTCAGGGCACAACTCAGGACTCGCCATTACCAAAAACCGAAACTTGGTTATCTTGATTTCAGATAGTCCACAGTACTCAACCTCTCCAATGCACCTGTCCTATTTTCCCAAACAGTCACATAACTCATGCTTGCCAAGGGTTGATCCTGCCTTATTTTCCCATTGTGTCACTCTTCCCAAATCCTCTGTTCCTTATTGGGCTCAAGTTCCACAATCCTTGTAGTCACTGATCTGTGTACATTCTCAATTCCGAACCTCACACTGTCTTTATTACATTTGAGTGCCTAAACTCAAAGCTATGTTAATCTCAATCTCTAGTCCTGGAGCCAGAAAGTTGAATATGGCTGGAGAACAAAAATAAAGATTTGGATCAGACTTACTCAAGATTCATAAATCTTTTACTCCAGTGACTCTTAAAGCTCCTTGTCACCCATATTTTCTATCTCTCGCCCAAACCTCCACTTTCCTGGTCTTTTTTTCATGACTTCTCTCCTCTTCAGAGCTCCCAACGCTGCCTTCATCTCCTCTGACGATGACCTGGCTTGTCTATTTCACCGGCACAAGAAAACAGTCGAAAAGAAACCGCGGTAGCACTCAGCATTTGTCTACCTCCTTATCTGTAGCTCCATCTAAACTCATCTAAACTCCACCTTTGCTAACCAAAGTCTAACCTTCCCTGATATTTTTATTATGAGAAAATTGTTTATCCATTTTATCTTTTTCATAACTTATATTGAAAGATTTTCTCTGTCCTCATTCTCAGTAGCATTAAAACGCAATGTTATTTCTCCAATCTGAAAAAAATTTTAAGTTGAAAATCTTTTCATTTCACTTTACTATCTAGCAACTAACCTACTTCTTTTCTTCACAACTCCAATGCCATTCACCCAAGTTGTACATGTCAATACACCATTCCCTTTATTAAATGCATTAATAAACCCAATTCTTTCTCCTCCATTTTAAAGATACAGTAAGATCATGTTCTTTCCCCTTCCATTTTCAAGATACGGTAAGATCATGTTACAAAGTCGATAACGCTTTTGACTTTTCTTTGATTTTTAGAATGTGGTGCTTTGTGTTACATTTTTTCACTTATTTTTCATGTGTTCCAATGAATCTAAATGTGTTCCAATGAATTATTTAGTTCTGCAAATCTTTTTCTGAAACGTCTCAGTGTTCAATCTATGGGATATATTTATTTGTCTATATACTGTCTCAGGGTTAGTCAGGATCATGGAAGACACTCAAGGCGTTGACTGGAGATATTTTAAAGACTGACCACATTGGCAGAGCTACCGAATCACTAATGGGCAATGAAGGCTATAGGTATGAGCGATAGCAAAAAGGCCTTGCGGGCATGAAAAGGCATGTCGGGGGAACGTCCTCATGGCCTCTGCAGAGTGTGGGAGCTACGGAACTGATTGGTGGTGTTCTGGAGCAACCTAATACTGACTGGCAGAAGCTGATTCCTAAAATTACAGGGATTTTGCAAACTGGTGGCAAAATATGGCTATTATTAAAATTTAAATGTATTAACTTTCAATCACGTTAAATGAAAAGAAAAACATTGAGTTCTTACCACTTCATATTTGTTTTGCTACAATTTTATACTATCTTTGAACATACAGTAATTTATGTGTATGTGGGTGAAATAATTATTGTGCAATAATATTCTTCTCTGTTTATCTTTCCTGTTTAGCCATGGTGATGATATTCATACTAGAAAAATTAACAAGTGCTCTGCAAAGGGCTTTTTCATCTCTAGTTGTCTAGTTCTCTGTCATTCTTCTGCTACCACGCTGGGGTCACACTACTGAATCGAGACCACATCATGAGAGTTGTCTCATAAAGAATCAGCTATAACCAGAACCACAGAAAGGTAGAGATGGGTGAGAAGAGTATTTCCCTAAACTTTCCTTTTTCAAGCGTATATGTTTTACCTTTTCTTCTCTATGCAAATGTAATCGGAAGACCTTAAATGTGGTACATGGAGATTAGTATCATGGAGCACAAAGTGCAAAAGAGAAGGAAGTACATGTCTGAAAGGACAAACAGAGCACAGTGTTGGCTATCTCATATTCTCTACCTTCAAGAAGCTATTCTTGGTGATTTCTTGATATACCTGTACATTAATGGGTTGCTGAAAATGAAAAAAAAAAATAGTAATGCCATGCATACTGTTTTCCAATTTGTAGTTTCTCTTGATGGAGTGTATTGGACACACTTTCACCTCCATAAATGCATGTCTACATCATGCTCTGTTACTGATTTAATTTGATTAACATTCTCTTTTTCTTCATCTCCCCATTACCCTCCATCCCTCCTTCCCATCTCCTTTCAACCTCTTCCTCTTTTCTAATAATAGTCTCTCCTACATTCATGTTAACTTTTATAGATTCCACATTTTATAGCTTCTGCCTTCACGTTACCTTTTATAGATTAGGAGATATATGTGGTACTTACCTTTATGAGCCTGGCTTTTTTGATTATCTGTTTGTTTGCTATTCCGAGGAAGCATCTTGCTATTTAGTTCAGGCTGGCTTAGAACTCATAGTGCTCCTCCTGCCTCAACTTCCTCCGTGCTTGGATTACGGGAGCGTGCTTTCGTACCCAGTTATATCTGGCTTATTTTACTTAACACGATTACCTCAATTTTCTTGCATTTTCCTGCAACTGGCCTGGTTTCAGTCTATTGATGGATGAATAATACTCTGTTATGTATCATTCCTTCATCTGTTTCTGATCATCTAAGCTAATTCTGTGTTTTGGTGATTGTGATTGTGCGGCAGGTAGTCCTGTAGTATGTTGACTATAGTTGTTTTGGTTATATACTAAACAGTCTTTTAGCTGGATCGTGTGATACTTCTATCTTTAGTCTTTGGAAAAAAGTCCATGTCTAAGCACATTGTGGCTGTATTAATTTATATCCCCCCAAGCAATGTAGGGGGTTCATTTCCCCTCCATCTTGACCAGCATTTGTTATTTTTTGTATTCTTGATGATAGCCATTCTGACTGGAGTGAGATGCAGTTTCACAGAGTGACAGGCTGAACACGTTTTTCTTTTTGTTTAAGAGTATTTTCTGATTCATGCTATTATAAAATGTTTCTATTCAGAGGAAATCAAGAATTGCTATAACTATGTGAGGTGATGGATGTGTTAATTTGCTTGATTGTAGTAATTATTTTATAATATATAAGTATCTGGAAACATTATGTACACCTTAAGTGTGTATGATTTTGTCAATTATACTCAATCAAAAAAATTGCCTGAGGAGTACCTTATTAGAATAAAAAAGAGTTTTAACTAAAAAAAAAAAAAGAAAACTATCTCCTTTAAATACTCTCCAATTTATATTTTGAAGGTGCACTATTCCTCCGATTGTATATATTTCTATTGGATACCTACACTTATCCCTACATGTAGGTGTCCAGTAGACATCTTGATCTGATCCTATTCATAACTGAGTGCTTCATCTTTTAGCACAAGCCGGCTCCTTCACAGCGGCTCCTCATCCCAGGTTCAGTTAATGAGATTTATCTTCCTCTTACTTGCTCAGGAAAACAAACAAACAAACAAA
>PVJO010027658.1:0-19320 GCA_004026905.1 Hystrix cristata
AGAAGACATTAAGTAATGTTTGATTTTTAAACACACATTTGCAAATCAATCAATATAATTTACTATATCAACAAACTAAATGAAAACAATATGATGCTCTCCATGGACACAGAAAAAAAATGTTAGACAAAATCCAACAGGCATTCTTTTCTTCTTTTTAAATTAAAGGATCAGTACAAAAACTAAAACAGAAGTACCACATATCTAGCTGTCCTACTATTGCTAGGCTAGTGCTCTCCCACTTGTGCTAAATCCCCACTACTGGGTATACCACTATAATCAAAATATATGGTGAATGTTTTAAATTTTAAAAGATTTTACAATAATATACATGGTCATTCATCCCTCTCAAGACACTCCCCCTTGCTTTGAACACATATGGAATTGTTTTTGCTGCTTTCTCAAGCAGTTTTGGAAGTCCTCTTTCATGTCTTTATGAGGTAACGCATGCCTGAAATCCCAGCTACTTAAGAGGCTGAGGGCAGAAGAATCGCAGATTCGAATCCAGCCCACACAACTCGAGACCCCTTCTCGAAATAAAAAAGGACTGGGGATGTAGTTTAATGTAAAGGCCATGGATTCAAAGACCTCAAGACCACAAAAAACAAACAAACAAAAAAGTATAATAGGCGTTAAAGGTTTTGTAAATCTAGAGTATCAGGGATGATTTCAAAAAATGTGGCCAATTAGAGGGTAGATGTCTGTAATCCTAGCACTCGGGAGGCTGAGGCAGGAGAGCACCATGAGCTCAAGGCTACCCTGGGCTATACAGTAAGTTCAAGGCCAGCCTGAACTACATAGTGAGACCTAGTCTCAAATAAATAAATAAATAAATAGATAGATAGATAGATAGATAGGTATATTCACCTAATGAATTTGTGGGTACAGTGGGACACCAGAGTTGGTTTGAAAATTATTTTATACTGAAACAACAGATTGAATAGATAAAACAAGAAAGATTTTTGGAATTTTCTTATCTGACTAAAAATAGAAATTTCTGGGAGTGAAGCGGCCATAAATTCCCTCTCCAGAAAAGACGCCTGCCTGGCCAGAAAGAAAACCATTCATAAACAAACAGCATTACAAACCTTCCTCCTTTGCTCCCTAGATGAAACCCACCTGCTGTTCTCCCAGAACCCTTCACTCACATCTGTGAAATGAGGTGCAGAGACCCCATCTTTACCAGCAGAGAGAAGGAATCTCCTCACTCCCAAGCTGGTACTCTTCTCTCCACACAAATTAGAGTATCAACAGGTCAAGGCAGGCACAAACAATAACACAGAAAAGGCAACAAAACTGGGGGACAAAACCCGGAACTTTTTGACAACAGTCATTAACAAATTCTACCATTTCCCAAACTAGCAGACTTAATCTGCTCTGACCAATATCGCTACTTGAAATATGTTTTTTTCTACTGAAAAAAAAAATATACATAAGGGTTAAGGATTTAGTTCAGTGGTAGAGCACTTGCCTAGCAAGCAAAAGGCCCTGAGTTCAATCCCCAGCACCAAACAAAAAGATATATACACGTTGAGGATTTAGTTCAGTGGTAGAGCACTTGCCTAGCAAGCAAAAGGCCCTGAGTTCAATCTCCAGCACCAAGAAAAAAGATATATAAGAAGTTTAAGGTTAGCCTGGACTACATAGTGAGACTCTGTGTCTCAAAACAAACAAAAAAAGAAACAGAAACTACCTCGATTGTGGTTTCCTCCTTGGAAGTCACTTCTGAACAAGTCAAGGAGAACCCTGTCATATAAATCTTTTTACATAACAGAATCCCCCCACCAAAATAGCAGAATGGAGTCCTAAACATAAGGTATTTTTATAAGAAAATCAATGGCCACCAGTGTGTCTTATTCCTAAAGACTGACAATATCTGCTGTGTAGAAATATGTTAAATAAAATTTTCAAATGTGCTTATTCTTGAGGGATTTTAGTACTCTATAGACACAATATAATTTCATTGTTTTGAAAAATGTGTATCTTTTTTCAGTCGTTTTTTGTTTTGCTTTGTTTGGTCTTTTGAGACAGGCTCACTATATAGCCCAGGCTGACCTCAAATACACAATCCTCCTGCCTCAGGCTATCAAATGCTGGGATTACTGATGTGCACCACTATCCCCAGCTTGCTAATAAACTTCTTTTCAATACTCTCAAGCCTTAAAATATTAGGGAAAGAAAAGTATGTTAGCAAACATTGTTTTACTTCCTTTTAATTACTTTTCTTTTTTTTTATTTGAACACAGAAGTATTTTTATTTCTTTAATTTAAAGATGCAAAACACAAATGCTGGCTTGGTACGCATCCACATGTAACTTCTCTCACATTCACAACTCAACAGACTGGAGAATCCACAGCAACTGCTGTAATCACATGAGGAACACACTATGTATTCCCAAAGTTTATTCCAACCTATTTCTTCTTTTATATTCTAAAACATCTTCATTATGTTGTTTGATGAGATAGAACCAAAGGAAGGCGGTGGTGCCCAAGGTCAGCCCAACTTTGAGCCAGTCGGGTTTGTCATTCGGCAGCTCCCGCACGTAGAACTTGGACCGTATTGAAGGGCCGCTCGGGAGCCTAGCGGGAACCAGCAGCTGCGAGAAGGGGCACAGCAGCCCGGGAGGCGCCATCTTGCCGGAGGCCCCTTTTAATTACTTTTATTTACACAAAACAGTATCTTTTATAGTTTTATCAACTTAAAAGTGTTACTAACACAAGAAGATTGTTAACTCAAATTTCAATTCTCTGAGGTTCAAGACCACTTTGTCTATTCTTTCATCTCTCATGTTTTAGTATATCAGTACTATCTTTATAAACAGATCTACCAGGTAAAGGTCAGCACCTTAAGCCAGTTAAGACGAAATGGAAAACAGAGGATTTTGAGAAATAATTAGTGTTTCACTCTGGAGAAATTTCAGATGTGATCCCTGCCTACTAAAAAACAAAACAAAACAAAAAAATCAGTCAAACTATACTCCAAAATATTCACACGTCCCCCTGCTGAAATGAGAACACTAGACTGAAGGCAGTAAAATCAACTGAGCAGCCAGGAAGCAGCAGTGTGCATCTTAACAAAGGCAGACACAGCTCTGCAAGACACAGCTCTCCCCATGTTGGAGCTGAACATTGCCTGGTCCGCATTACTGGAGCAGAATCCTGGAAATCACAACAACCTGAATGAGGTATCCACTCAAACAGAAACTTTACATCTAAATTCAACAAGGTCTTTTCTTTGCAGTGGTTAAGTAGATTTCAAAACTAAGCCATTTCTTATATAATCTCAAATTGAGAGGAAAGGTCAAAATGAAATGTTACCAAGATTACTTTTTAAGAAAGACTCAGGATTACACAGTTTAAAGGTTAATCCTCAGGTAAATCTGTAAAAACTTGTATTTGATTTTTTAAAATTTATTTTTTAAACACAGATGACAGTATTTTTAATTGAGAACCATTCAAATCCCGAAATCCTCAATATTTATAATCCTTACAAAATGCAGAATTGGCCACTTACAGGAAAAGTAAGCCTTCTAAGTAGTAATAGAGTACTTTGTGGGGGTGCTGGGGACTGAACTCAGGGCCCTGGGCTTGTTAGGTGAGCACTCTACCACTTGAGCTAAATCTCCAACCCCAGTAATGTACTTAATTGACTAAAATCCCTAAAACTATAGGACAACAAATTTCATATTCAAGTGTACGTTATTTTCTAACAGGTAAAGAAGTAAATGAAGACGGTAAATATTCACGTAATTTATATGTACATCGTAATTTTACTGATAATCCAGTAATAAATAACTTCGTTCAAAAAGGTTTTAATTATCTAATTCGGTATAACTAAGCAAGGGCCACAATTGCAAGCGTGACTACAGATTTCTGAATTTTATGCAGCGTATCTAGGACAAAACTATAAAAACAGAAAACAATATTACCACTGAAACATAAATCATACTATTAACAGCTACAGCAGTTTTTATGGGTGGATGCTTCTAAGCACAATAAATTACCAAATTCATTTGAGGAAGAAAAATATTAGCCTTCCCTCTACATAGTAAATTTCTTAATGATGACATTTAAAAGAATTCTAAGTCTCTGAATTTAAATATTTCAGAGTACAACACAAAATATCGAAGAAAAGATATGCTCGTTTTATTAGGGAGCTGCTTAGCCAAGTTTTTTCTTAAAATTTAATAATATACTATAGAAAAGAGAACCAATTAGACAATGTGATTTCACTATCATTAATCCATATCAAAGGATTATAATGATGGGCATGGTGTGCCTTTCAAATTATTCTCTATTACAGGTTTCACAACAGAAGTTGAGAAATCTCTTTTTAGTCCTTTATTAAAAAATTCAAAGTACTTTGCTCACTATCTGCATAGCATTAACATCTACTGAAGAATGACTATTTTGTAAATTAAGTAGTATTTAGTTCTATTTTAAAAAAACAGCAGCACAGCTATTCAAACACTCATCTTAATCTGTTATAAAAAGTCACAGCATATATGAAACATTATGTAATCACTTAAGAAAAACCAGTAAGTATCTTTCTCTAAACCAGAAGACACAAAGGGAAATTGTGATTTCCATGAAGGCATAATCAAAGTATCTTTAATGTCATCAACACCAACATGTTCCAAAGAACTTAACCAGTAATGCAAAGTTTAATTTAATTTCACAGGGTTCAAGAGAAAATAAAAACTTTTAAATTTAACTATTAGCACAAAACAGATAATGTTAGAAAGAATAAGGTAAAATTATCTGTAAACAGCCATCAGAAAAATCTGACAATCTCTTTTAAGTACACTGAACCATGAAAAATGTGTTAAAGTATTTAGGAGCTCATTTTAGCAAGTATTACTATAAATCAGGCTTCTTTATCTCTACTATACCATATACTATGTCCATGACTTGATAAATTCTTCCTAATTACCCACCTTAATTACAGTAATCATATATTTTATAATAAATACAAGTAACAAGCTTCTTTTGAAAAATAAATTGTGAACTACAGGGTGTTTTAAAAGATAAAGAAAATATGAAAGATGCTCAACCATTCCACTTAATTCATCATCTTCAACAGGTGATCATTTAGTAGATACAATTCTGGAGCTAAACTTTATAAATCACTTAATCTAACACCCTTATAAAAATGAGATCATTTTCTAATCTCCTCATTACAAAAAGGATCAACCACCACTTGTTCCCATTATTGACTGCATCTACCTAATACATAGTCTAACTAATACCATTTTAGTTTTGGAAGTGCTTAACAGATGAACACAAAAGCACTGTGTTGAATGTACTAAACAGACAAACTATTAACCAGAAAGTTAATATGCGGGCTGGATATGGTGACACATGCATGTAACCTCAGCTACTCTACAAGCTGAGGCAGGAAGATCACGAATTCAAGACCAGCCTGAGTCACATAGCCAGTTCCAGGCAAACCTTGACTACAGAGGACAGCCTTTCTCAAAGTAAAGAAATAAAATAAAGTAAACTATAGGGATGGGGGGACTGCAACATAGTTCAGCACTCCTTGGGTTCAAAAAAGGAAAATGCTTCAGAAAAAGAAATTCCAAATATCCTTCAAGGCTCGTTTTTTGGGGGAGGCTGTGAGAGGAAGAGTGGATGGCAATGCAATTTACATTAAAGTAGAAAAGGTTTTGTACCACATACATGAATATATCTGGGTAGATGTATTTCAGAATGTTCATACTTCAGGTTTGTTGCCACTTCTTATCAGGGTAGCAAAGAATGTTATAATTATAAAATGAATTATGTCAACCAAAATCTGAGAATTTGCTTTACAATTATTTTCATTTAGTCTCTAAGATATGAATTAGTCCTAGCACTGCCAACTTTATCCAGTTCAACTCAAAAAAATGTAGTGAATACCCATACTTGTAATAAAAAATTGTTCTAAATGAAAAAAATATGTAAGAAATTTAAGACATGACTGACCTGTGAACCTAGGTCCTCAGTGTCCTCAGCTACAGATTAAGAGGATTACAATGACTCTCTACCTCCTAAAATTCTGATTATGTGTTATCTAAAATTCCAATTTCATCTGGAAATAAGTAACATTAAAGGGCTGGACTTGGCTAGCGGTGGAGTGCTTGCCTAGCAGTGCCAAGACCCTGGGTTCAACCCCAGGAGAGGAAGAGGGGAGTAATGCCAAAGGCAGCACTGGTAGTCTAGTAAGTGCTAAAGTAATTATTATTCTTTTTTCTTTTCCTTCTTTTTGTGGTGCTGGGACAGAACTCAAGGCCTCCCATTTACTGATTATAATGAAAACAAACACAAAATGTTCTTTGGAAAATGAATTACCATAATTCTTTCTTCCAACTTCACCTCTCCTTAGATAAAACAGTATTCTAAGAGGCCCACACAGGAAGTTATTCTAAACTCAACTGTCCTAAATCTCTTCTTTAATGACAAAGGATTAACACATCTATGCAAAAATACACTTAATGATTCAAACGTCACTCTCTACAGTAACATGGTTAGAAAAGTAGTCTATTCGTCCTTGTCCTCCATGGTACCCAGTACCCCTGCAGGTAACCTGTGAAGGTTACTCCACCCTTAGTTTTTCACCACTGAAAATGTCATGTTACCTGTTACGCATTAAACTGTGTCTCACCTCTTGTTCCCTAAATTTGTACACTGAGACCCTAACCCCTACCACCTCAGAATGCCCGACCACCTTAGTTGAAAACAGGGTTATTACAGACATAAAGAAGATGCTGTACTGGGCCTTCTAATACTATTACATTATTATTAACATAATAATAATACATTATTACTGGGGTTCTTATTAAAAAAGCTAAGTTTGACACCAACACTCAAGCAAGGAGATCATGATGTGAAGAGGAAGATGGCTGTATTACAAGCCAACGAGACGGGCCTACAACAGACTCTTCCTCACAGACCCCAAAAAGGAGGCAACAAACCCCGCACACATCTTGATCTCATTCTTCTAAAGCCTTTTCTTTAACCCACCAGTTTGTATTACACAGTAACTGGATAAAAGTCAAATCGAAACACGAGAATCTCAAAGTAGCACCCCAAATTTCAACGCACAGCAAATGAGCCCAGCAGGTTACACACCCTTAAAAATTTGATGAAAGCCCCTGTTACACAGACACAAACGCTGTTCGCACTGCATAGGTAACTCACAGGCGCACTTGATCTGCCCTGCGCACAACTCGGACCTCTGCCAACCACGCAAGAACTCCTAACTAAGAATCCCCAAGGTAATCCACAGACCCACGTGGGACAAGGAGAGCCAAATCACACACCCATCTTTTCAATTAGAAAACAAACACTGGAAACACTTTCCCTCACTGTGTTCTTAAAAGAGGTTTACAATCACAATAGTGTATTTTGAAAAGCACTTTTAAAAGGTGCGTATGACTACATATGAAAATGAGTAAACTTTAACACATAATTTATTATATCATTTAAAAAATGGAGTCTAATATAATGATCCAAATAAACAGATGGAAACTTTTCATAGGTAGACTATAGTTTAAATTCCTCTGAAAATATGGACCTCTGGTCAATAAGACTCAAAATATTTGCCATGTTTATTTTGTTCAACTTCATCTTTAGTAGAAGACAGTAATACATCATTTCAGAATTCAAAGAATGAAAGATTTAGAAACAGAAATCCAACAACTTTATATTAGTATTATCAATCATTCATCGCAGCCTGCCAAGCAAGAAAAGGTTCTCCTATAAACACATGCTAAAATGCCATGATCTGGTGAATAAAAAGATAATTCCAATATCCAGTTATCAAAACTCAAAACACTTTACTTTCTTTTCACAGTTAATTAGTTCTCAGCAGAAAGCACAATAGGAAGATATACAGTTAATAACAGAGTCTAACAACAATTTGAAAAACATTAACCCCCATTCATACAGAAAAGAAAATGATTATTAGATTTTTTTTACCCTTTCAAAATGTACTCATCTAATTAATTCAGTCTAAAAAAGTGATCCATGGAAGAATGTTGTATTCTATCTTGCAAAAGCATATTTAAGTGAGTTAATAAGGAAAAAATCATTATTCCATATATATCCTACAAAAATAATACCTGTAAAAACCAATCAATACAAAAGCAGTGAAAAAGTTTCCACACTAACAATCAAAAGAAATGGGTTCCCAGCACTTAGAAGACTGAGGCAGGAAGACTGCTGTGAGTTTGAGGCAGCCTGGGATAGTAGTGAGTTCAAGGCCATCCTAGAATACGTAGTAAGACCCTGTCTCAAAAAGAAGAAAAAAAAAATAAGGCTCCAATTTTTGTGCTTCTGGTACAAACTATGTATGTGACTAGGCAGGATCACTTAACCTCTCTGAAACTTGGTTTCTCTACTATGAATATGGGAAAACTGTTTCCTGTCATTTCTCAAAATGAGTCAAGCAGCTGCAACAACAACAACAAAACTATACATCTTAGAATCCCTGACAGATATTTTATGTTCTTTATGTGATCAATATAAAGTAATCAGCTACTTAATAAGAGATGAATATTTCTTACCTGAAGGCTTACTGCCATATATCAAAATCCGAAGCTTACTATAAAGCTGAATCATGCTGTCCAATTGTCTGTTTATCTTGATGTCTAGGACCCAGGCTGGAGTGGAACATACTGGACATCTGGTTCCAATGCAGTCACTTACACAATCACTTAAAAAACATACATACACATATATTCAGCAGAATCTGAATTTCAAAAAATACACAATAAACAGTTTGAACAGAAGTAAATAAAGTAGAAGTTTACATAATGGTAAATTGTGAAATACCTGTTAAAATAGTATGTTTACATGTATGAAACACAGAAAATATTTTAAACTGATATAATTTGCTATGAAATTACTTTGAGGCTAGCCTTTGCTTAACATTAGCCTGAATAATTTTACTTGCAAACAAATCTACAGCATCTAAAGGATTAGGGGTACAGAGAAAGGTGTAAACAGACAGACACAGTATCTAACGCATGGTAGCCATGCAATCTTAATCACCTCTATCCTAATCTTAAAGCTTCATTTTACAGAAATACTTAAAACCACTGCAAAGAGAGCAAGAAAGTATCTTTTGTCTCATTTTTGGACAAGTGTGTAAAGGCTTTTAAGTAGTTTTTGAGACAAGATCTTTGCTTCTTTCACACAATTTTATAATCTACAGACTCAGTTACTTCAGGTTATCTAGTGCTATAGTCTCATAGTTAGGACTGAAGATTTTCCTAACATTTGCAGTTACAAATGCTTTACAAATTAGAAAATTATATATATATAAACTATATATATATACACACACTCCTGTTTAAAGGGGGGCCAAATGAGTTCCACAATCTCCTCTGAAACACATCTATGAATTCCAGAACAAAATTTATTAAATCTAATCCATCCTTAGCCTCATGAGATGGATGCTAGTGGGAATGAGGAACACAGTATCGTAAAAGCCACATCTCCTCCAACTAATACATCCTCAAACAACCCATTTATTTGTAGCACAATTCTTATTACATGAACTTATCCTTGAACAAAACCGTGGTATTTCTACCTTTTGTATCCTTGGCTCTTTAGTGTGATTCCTGACACAAAATAATTCAGAAAAAAAGTGAAAATGAATACTAGAGTTAGGAGACATCTTTGAGAACATCTAGTTCAATAAATACCAATTTCTTCAGCAAAGGAACCTCCTATGAGTGTCTCTGCTTGTACTAAAGAACTCTAATTTGTGTAGGGCAGAAGGCTGAGTGAGGCAGAAGGAACACATAACTCAAGAGACCAAGATCAGACTGGATAAGAAAGTGAGACCCTTCCTCAAAACAGAACACAAAACAAAACAGAACTCTATAAGTTGAAATTCCAACACACAAAAAAATACGCAAACTAATTACTCAGGGAACTCAATTCCTGTGCGTTACTTATTTACGGAATACCAGTAAAACACAATCTGAAATCCATTCACCTCATTTTCAGAAGAAAATGAGACCCAGTTAGTTATGTCACCCATGCAACACTGCACTACCACCACTTAAGTCTGCTTTACATACAAACTCAGCATCCCCTACCAGAAATGGTTTAGGACCAGAAATGTTTTAGACTTTGGAGTTTTTTTGGATGGGGAACACTTCCATAGACTTTAGCAAGTTGAGCCTCACTAATTTGAAAACCTGAAATTTTCTGAGTACTGTATTAGTTACTTTCCTGGAGTCAATGGTTTGCAAGAGAGCAGATTTAATACAAGACATTCACAAGTTACAACATTCACACACAAGCCAAATGCAGGAAGAGTGCCCAACATCTATCTATTCACTGTAGACCCAAAAGAATCAATCATGGGTTGGGAGCCCACAGTAATGTCTCATGTATATCCATGTCTGTGCTAAAAGGCTGAAGAAATCTATACTGGAGCCAGGATATGATGCTCACAGAGGAGATGAAGACGAGAGCTCTCCTAAAGCAAAAGGTAGCCATCCTCAACAACAGCAAGGCCCCAAGCTCCTCCTGAGACCAGAACACCAGAGTTCCCTCCTGGAGAACCAGCCACAACAGAGCTTCTTCTCAGAGACAGTTGGCTCCCATCTTCTGCCTCCGTTCTCCTTTATGTTGTGCTGGCAACAACCCTCAGGTGGATCCTCTACCTCCAGAACCCACCAACTCCGTCCAGCTGGACATTCCTGCTCAAGCAGACCACAGTAAGTTCACCAAAAGTACTGAAACATTTTCAGCAGTATGTCAGTACTCAAAAAGTTTCACATTTCAGAGCATTCTGGATTTCTTATTATTGGATTAGGGATCCTCAACCTGTATTCTGTATTTATTTTGTAACCATTCTCAAATTATTGTACAGACGGCCGGGCATGATAGTGCATGCCTATAGTCCCAGCACTTAGGAGGCTGAGGCAGAAGGATAGTCTTCAGTTTGAGGGCAGCCTGGGGTCTCAAAACAACAACAAAACCTATTATATAGACATTATTTCAAAATTCTGGAAAAAGATGTAGTTTCTCAGCAGATTTATATAATCCATTGAGCTAATATTTCCAAAAAAACCAACGTATGATATCATAAAACCATGCTGGGTAAAAGATCAATTCAAAGTAGTGTATAAACCAACAGAATTTAATGTAACAGTATAAAACTTACTGATATAGCTTCAGATTTCACATTGCAATGAACGGAAAAGAATTAGTACTTTTCAAGTCTTGGTGTAATATTAAAGACTATCCAGCTGGCCATGACGGCACACACCTGTAATCCCAGCACTCTGGAAGACTGAAGCCTCAGTTTTATATAGTAAATACACACACACAAAGAAGCACTTTATGGTCCTCAATTTTGAAGAGTATAAAATGGTCTGAGAGCTGGGCATGATGTTGTATGCCTATAATCCCAGCACTCTGGGAGGCTGAGGCAACAGGATGGCAAATTTAAGCCCAGCTTAGTCAACTTAGTGAGAATCTGTTTCCAAATAAAAAATGGCTGTGCATGGAGTTCAATGCGAAGACGGTGAGGTCATGCTCTAGTACCACCAAAGAAAAGGTCTGCAATCACAAAGTTTGATATCTCTGCCACATGCTGTAAATGAACTGTATCTTTTTTTGGAGGAGTGGGGTGCTGGGGATCCCCAACTCTTTAAATAAACTGTGTTTTAAAGAGAGCACATGGATTGCTTCTATCAGGAATTGATATAAAATAGTCACCCCTCAGTATCCACAAGGGATTGGTTCCAAGACCTTCCCACCTCACACCCCACAGATACTACAATCTATGGCTGTTCAAGGTCGTTATACAAAATATAGAGTTATCAGAATATAACCTACATGCATTCTCACATATACTTTAACTCACCTCTAGATTACTTATAATACCTAATACAGTGTAAATACTTATACTGTGTTGTTTAGGGAATAATAACAAGAAAAGTCTGTCTACGTTCCATACAGATGCAAATTTTTAAAAATATTTTGATCTGTTGTTGGTTGAATGCAGGAACCAGAAACTGTGGATGCAGAAGGCAAATCTTAACTTGAAATGACCACAACACGGCCTTAAAATCTGTGCTTCTCCATCCTGCCCCCAACTCTGCTACAGCTGGACTGAGCTATGTAAAAATCATCTTTCAAAACCTCATCACTCATCAGTTTTATGTAAGCTAAAATTTATGAAGAATAAAAACAGCTGCTCTAATTCTTGGCAAAATATAATCAAAACAATCATTTTCTCTTTTGAGATGTTCTTGTGCCTCTTAATCTTTTATTGGTCATTTTAAATCACAGAACCCTTTAGAATCTGATTAAAGGTATAGACCTCTCCCATGTAGACATATTTTGCATACAATTTCATGGATTTCATTATGTTCTAGCTGTTTTGTCACTGACCTACTGAATACAGTAAGAAAACCAACAGAAATATAATAAATGTGCTTGCTATTGAGTGGGGATGGGGAGTGGGCATGATTATGGCAAGTGTTTTGAAGGCAGTGATGTTTAAGCTGCCATTTGACTGATGAAAAGTTAGCTCTATATGGCAAATGGTAAGTGCAAAAGTCCTGGGATATGAGTGTTTAGTGTGTTATTAAGAACTAGGAGGCCTGAACAGCATGAGCCAGAGGGAAGCGAGGTCTGTGAGGCAAGCAGGGACCGGTCTTGTACGTGGTCTTGCAAGACTGAGTGCAGAGTGTGGGTTCTAATCTAACTGTAACAAGAAGGCACTGAAGGATCTGAAGGATGGTAATTACAGAGCATGTTTACACTTTTAAACTAACAAGAGTGTAGAAAATAAGTGGTACACTGGTTCTCGAATTTAATTTGTTCCACGATTCTGGTCGCGAACAAAACTGGCTACAAACTGAGTAAAATTTCCCCATCAGGTTCAGTGTAAATAAGGTTAATCTGTCCCGAACCATATGTATTTTTTTAACCACAAAAACATGAAACAGTACAGTATGAGAAGAGAGAACACTGATCTTGCCTGAGGACAGGAAGGCAGGTGGGGAGGAGTTACTTGGAAGAAGAGCCCCCTCGATAAGGACATCAGAGAGATCTCCCTCAGGTTTCCTCTGTTCTTTGTCTCTTAGGTGCAGGATCAGTTTTGATGAAGTATCTGTCTAATGTCACTTGTTTTTCCCTGCACTGTATACACCTGTGGAAACAAGAGCCCATGCTATCGTTCATCACAGTCAACCCTCTGTTGACTCTGTTGAATGATGGGGCACTGCTTCTCAAAGAAATCCTGGCACTTGTTCCATTTTTCCACAGTGGATTTTGTCACATCACTGCAAACCTCCTGTCTTCCTTTTCCTCCATGGAATGCTCTTCAACAAGCACTCACTCTGGAGCAGCAAGTTTTTCCGTGGCCAGTTTCTCTTATGGTCCTCACCAAGGTCCTCTACGTCTGCAACACTGACGTCCAGACCCACACTCTGCCCCATGAACACAATCTCCTCCACTCCCTGTGCATCAGACCCTTCAAAGTCACATTCAGTGACACACGCTGGCAGTTTCCTGCAGGTTGAGGTTAAGGCCCAGTACGTGACATCTTCCCAGGCTTTGTCAATGAGGTTGATGCAGTGGAGGACTTTAAAATGTTTTATCCAGTATTCTTTCAGCATCAAGGATATCTCTTCAGTGACATGAAAACAACTGGTGAAGAGTGCCTTTGTGTACAGCTTTTTGAAGTTGCAGATCACTTGCTGATCCATGGGCTCCAGAAGAGGTGTCATGTTGCAGGGGAGGGGAGGGGTAACCTTTATGAACCCATACTCAGCATCAGTATCATCCACCAAGGCTGGAGGATGTGCTGGGGCACTGTACATCAGAAGAAGGCACCTTACAGGCAGTTAGTTGTCAGAAAGCTATTTCTCAACAGTGGGTATACGCACCTCATGCAGCCATTCTATAAAACCACTGCCTGTGACCCAAGCTTTCGCATATGACAGGCAGTCTGTCCTTGTTCACATTCTGTTCCTTCAATGCACAAGGGGTCTGGAAATGGGGCACCAGTAGTGGCTAAATCTTCAGACAGGCACTTGCTTTTTGCATACAGCAAAAGGGTCAATCTGACCTTCATGGGCTTGTGCCGTGGGTGTACCTTTTCTTGGGTGATATAGGTTCTCTTTGGAATTTTCTTCCAGAAGAGCCCTGTTTCATTGCAGCTGAACACTTGAGCAATGTATCCTTCTGCCTTCATGAATTCCAAGAATTTTTTCTTGTAGGCTTCTGCAGCGGCCTTGTCAGAACTGGAAGCCTCACTATGTCTTATCACACTGTGGATGCCACGTCTCTTGTGGAATGTATCAAAGCACTCTCTATTGGCTTAAATTCATCACTTAGTGCACTTGTTGAAGGGTTTTCTTGCGGTAAATCACTATGCAATCTCCTGGCTTTTTCACAGATCATAGTTTCGTTAATGCTATCACCTGCCACCTGTTTCTCATTCAACCACACTAACAAAAGTTTTCCACCTCTTCTAGCCCTTGCATCCTCTGTTCAGTCAATATCGTTATTCCTTTTGCCACATCAGTTCCTTTGCTGCCATTTTATTCTTCAAAATAGTACAGACTGTCAACTTCACCTTGTACTCTGAGGCCAGATCAGTCACATGAATACCATGCTTTTCTACAATTTCCTTCTTCAATTCAATGGTTATTTTCTTCAAAACTTTCTTCTTGCCATTCTTGCTCTGTACTTTCTTGTTACCTTCATTACCACTCTGCACTTTCTTTCTACCACCATGCTTGCTGTGCACTTTCTTTGGAACCATGCTGGACTGAATATTCAATGCTGTATGGTACTATATGTGCTAAAAAGCACACAAAAAAGCTTCACAGCAAGTGTGCACAGGTCTGTCTGTGACCACAATCACAACTAGAGGAAGCCAAGACAACCTAACAGAGTGAGGAAATGGCCACGTTCATGTTCATTACCTGGTGCTGAGTTCAAGAATGAAAGCAAAATTTTGTGGAATGTTTCTGTTCATGAACCAAATTGCTCGTGAACAGAAGCACTGGTGAATTGAGGTATTACTGCATGAGTTTTGGTTTCTCTGCCTGAAGCAGCATTAGAGGTATCGTTACCGCAATGAAGATCACCCAAGCAGGAACAGGTTTAAGGAAAGATGACCAGAAGATCTGCTCTGCATATACCAAGTCTGAAACATCTTTCCTTCACCCAGATAGAGATATCAGACAGGGATACACACCATTTCCTACCCCGTCCTCTAACTGTACGTATTTGTCCTCTACAACAGATCAGTGATTCCAGAAACAAAAGTGGGACCCCAAGCAAATGGCTTCACACATGTCTTTAACTCACTGAAGTCACACATTCAGTTATTTTCATATATGCTTGAACTTTAGAATGTACATGTCAGACATGCACACTCGTAACTTGAAATTAAAAAAATGATTCAAAAAAGCTGAATTAAAGTGATCTGTATTAACTTTGACACTTAAACTAAGATACTTAGTACCTCAAATGATTTCTCTTGAACAGAAAACAGTATGAGACGAAAACAATCTTCCAACCTGTAAGCCAGGACTTCCACATTATAACATAGCTATAATTTCAAAATAATTGTTATGGGTTGAATTATGTACTCCAAAAAGATGTTGAGGTCAACTACTCAATGACTCTGAATGTGTCTCAATTTGAAAATAGGGCTTTTGTAGATGAGTAAGTTAAAATGAGATCATTAGGATGAACCCTAATCCAACAGGAACTGGTATTCTTATACAATATCAGCCTCCTAAGCCTCACAGTTTTAGGAAGGAACAAACTCTGCTCTTAAACTTCTAGCCTCTAGAAGTGTAAGGTGATACCTGTTGTTCTATCCCACCCAGTCCTTGATATAAGAACTAGACTTTCATAATTTTCAAAGGCTAGATTCAAAACTGGAAGCTTTTAAAAAAGGCACATTTGTATTATGTAAGACATTAATCCCCCTCAAATTTAGCAAAGCTATTTAACTAAGCTTTTTAACTTTGGACAAGTTACCTTCTTTGAGCTTTATTTTCTTATTTGCAAACTAAGACAAATATAATGTACATTAAATAACAGGCTATGCAAGGTACACAATGAAGTACTATTATTAACATCATCACATGATTGCTATTTAATAAAAAATAAAGTTACATTTTATATATCAAGCCATAATTACTTACCTACAAAAGATGTGCTCACACCCTCCTAAGCACACAGGATCCCTCAGAATATTACTGCTGATTGAAGAAAGAAAAACAATCAAGATTTAAGTCGTTGTTAGATAAACATCTCATGCCCAACATTTCACAAATCCAACATAACCATACTTCTCTCCTTCTCACAGCAGAAAACATTAACAATGTATTCATTTGAAAGGCTGTTACTCCACAGGTAAAAGACTCTCATAATGCACCTGCTGAATCCAAGTAACAACTGTAGACCTCAGTACAAGTTATAACATTGTTTATAATGTATTTGCTGGGAAGTTAGAAAAAGGAACAAATTTATTCAAGTATCTCTAAACCTCTTAGTGACAAAACCAACCACTGGCTTCTTTTAACTGCTAAGGCACATCTTCACTGAACAATTTAATGTGAAAACCATAAATCACAAAATGTAACCCACAATGAGAATGATCATATAACACATTGTTTAAATGAGAACGTTTCTTAGCGTGAAGGCAAGGGTGACAACTAGATGAGAGGTGTAAACGAGGACTGTCCCTGGATAACCAAAATACGTGATCACCTTGACCATAAAAATCCATGGTTTCCCAAAAGAAAATACATGTTTCTCACTATTAAGTAGCTATTTTTTTTACAGATGTCTTGTCAAAAAAAACACCCTGGCCATTCTTTCAGTTCACAGCAAGGCAGTTGATTTGTTCTTTAAGCAACTGCAGATGAAAATCATCCAGGTAGCAGTCCAAAAACTGAGATTCACTGACTGAAGAAGAAAGAGAGAAACAAATATTCCCAGTGTTGTCCTGAAAATACTGGCAACCTTTGGTAGCCCTAGGAAGGTACCGGTACTTCCTGATGAACACACAAGTCGTTAAACTCAGTGGACAGAAGGACAGAATACAGCAAGAGAAGTAAAACCTTTAAAGAGTGGAGGACATTTTTTCTGTGCTTGGTTTATTGTACTAACCCCAGGCCCTTTAGGTATTTACACCACTAGTATCCAATTACCTCTGCAGACATACCACATATCAATAAAAACAGTTCTCCACATTTCTTGAAAGATCAAAAGTATCACACTGCACATTTTAATAAACACAAACATTAAAGTGAAATTGAGCTTTCAGAAAGAGTGCTAAGAGCAGAGTACTAAGCCACATTATTCTCAACATACTGAAAATGCTGCTCACTGACATTATAAAAGCCATTACTTTTTTAAACACTCACATTATCTGGTTTTTCTCCATACAACATAGAACATAGTGATAAAAATATGACTTGTGATTCTGGTAATTAAGACGATCTCTTTTGCAATGTTCATGTGGCTCCTCTCATTTCTGTTCATTACTTCACCTAAGCAAACCTAACCTCCTCCTTCCCCATCAAGTGTGGTACATATTCTACTTAATTCGAAGCCCTGTCTCTAGGGTCTCAAGAGCGGAGTTACAGCCCTCCTATCACAATATACTTCCTCTCTTCCTTTCGCCTCATCATCCTGCCCTAACCCAGTGGCTCTCTGCTCTGAGAGAATTCTCTCCAGCCTTGTAGCCCCTTGACATGGAATGCACGTCAAGCCCGGCCACACGTTTAACTTCTTACAGCCATCTTCACCACTATCCTGATCCTGCTCATCAATTACACATTTATCAGCGCCCATCTGTAATGCCAGACAGGCCCCATGTCGACTTCTTCCTTGCTCTCATTGCTTCTCATTGTTCAGGCTATCAATGACCACGATATAAAGAATCTACAAACTTATATCTTAAAATTGGTAGCTTTTTCACCTTTGTACTTCTCCCCAAGTGATGCATTAGATGATCCCGAGTAAAGAAACCAATAAAGAGATTACTCAAAGCAGCCTAAACCTCCCTCATTTTACTGAAGCTAAGTGGTAAGAGCCTGTGACTACCTAAACTCATTCCAAGTTACACTGACCTGACTTCTCTGCGAAAACCTTTCCTTTCAATGAGTTTTAATTTTCTTAGGGCACCTTTATCTGCCTATTTCAGCATACCCTTCCTTGCTTCATTTCCTGCCTCTCAAAGCAGGCATTCCCCCAGGATGCAGTCCACAGCCTCCTGGCTTTCACTGGCAATACTTGACTCAATGCCTTGATTCTATTTCTTAACTTTAAATTTCCTTCCTAAAATGACTCTGAACTCTATCTGTAGTTCTTACTCTTCACTCTGGCAATCAGATGCTGTCATGCAATTAGCAGTGACTTAATATCTATGAATAACTGATCAGTAGAACTAATTATTCTAATTAGTGAGCTAAGCTATATTCTTTGAGGTTGTTACTACCTGAGGGAAGATATGGGAAATGTGAATGAGAAGTATATACATGGTACAAAAGCAAGCTCACATCGGGTACAGGGAGGAGTGTGACACAGGGTAGTGCCCACTTTACAGGATGTATATAGCACATCTTGAATTCTTCATGAATGTAATCGTCATGTACTGAAAACATGTACTAATGAGAAATAAAATAAATGACACACAATGGAAGAGACGAAAGAGGGAAAAAACTACACAGAGATGGCACAGAGCTGGGCCAAAGCCAGAGTTCCTGAGAATGGTTACAGTTTAGCTGAGCAGATGCACCTGAACAAAAGAATTTTTCTTACAACTTTGGTTGATGTCAACCAAAGTTTTAAATGCACTCAATTTTTTTTTTTATTTTAAACCAAGAACATGTATTGGTACATTTTACATACAATGGTCACATTCATTACATTTATTCTGTACCTATACATGATGCATCTTGGTTCTCCCCCCTCTTCCCCGCCACTCCCCTCTGTTCCCTCCCTCCCTATTTACAGCAGGTTCATTCATCATTTTCCATATTTTCCCTTTCCCCTCTCTTTCCCCTGTTGCTGTTCTGCTTTTCCCCTTCTTTCTTTCTAGTACTCCTCTCCTTTGTATATTATCTCCCTTTTATATAATATCTATTACACCTCTTTGTCCTTATTTACAGTTATGGTCTCTCATATCAGAGAAACAATTCGATGTGTACTCATGAGTGTCTGATTTATTTCACTTAAAAGTATGTTCTCAAGGAACATCCATTTATATATGAATGACTCTAGTTTATCCTTTTTTATGGCAGTGTAGTACTCCATTGTGTAGAAAAACCA
>PVJO010027659.1:0-19318 GCA_004026905.1 Hystrix cristata
TTTTTTTTATTATATGTGCTGCCACAGCAAGTGCAAGATTATATATCATCTGGGAAAAATATTACTGAGAATCAATGAAAAATTTTAAAACAAATGAACACCCATTTAGATCTACAAACTGGGAATATTCTTTTCTCATCATACATATTTTTTTTCAGCAGTTAAGAGTCTTTCTTTTTTATTTATTTATTTTTATTATTATTTTTAACCAAGAACATATATTGGTACAATGTACATATAATGATCACATTCATCTCATTTATTTTGTACCTGTACATGATGCATCTTGGTTTTTCCCCCTCTTCCCCACCCCTCCCCTCTGTTCCCTCCATCCCTATTTACAGCAGGTTTATTCACATTTCTCCTTGAATTCCCTTTCCCCTTTCTTTCCTTTTTTCCCTTCCTGCTTTTCCCCCTTCTCTCTTTCTAGTTTTCCTCTCCTTTGTATATTATCTTCCTATTATATCTATTGCACCTCTTTGTCCTATTTACAGTTATGGTTTCTCATATCAGAGAAACAATTCGATGTGTACTCATGAGTGTCTGATTTATTTCACTTAATAGTATGTTCTCAAGGAACATCCATTTACATACAAATGACTCTATCCTTTTTTATGGCGGTGTAGGACTCCATTGTGTAGAAAAACCACATCTTCTTTAGCCATTCATTGGTTGTTGGGCATTTAGGTTGTTTCCAAGACTTAGCTATTACAAATTGTGTCTCATCATACATATTTAAGGATTACTAAGTAAATGTTACATATTAAGCAAAATCAAATTCTGTAACTCCCCTTAAATCATAGATTGATCACTGTGACTTATCCAGGAGAAAGGCATAAGGTAAGTCATTTCCCAAAAGATTCATCCAAATAAAGTGAATTTTGACAAAAGCAGTACCACCTTGTGATTTAAGGGCTCGATTCCAATAAATTTGTTTGTTTTTGTTGTTCTGTTCCGTTTTTGTTTAGAAAGTTGATACCTGCTCCTCACTGGTCTGTAGAACTCACCAAAAGTTACCAATTCTTAAGTGGATTGTAACTTTGAGGCATCTTATATTTTGCCTTTTTGTATTTGTTTGCTCATTTGCTTGCTTGCTTGGATTATTCATGGTTTATTAAAAGTTGGTTGGGGGGCTGGGGATTTAGCTCAGTGGTTACAGTGCTTGCCCACAAGCACAAGGTCCTGAGTTCGATCCCTGGCACCAAAAAAAAAAAAAAAAAAATTTGGTTGATTGCTTTCAGAAGCAAAATTTCTATAACTCTATACTTAATTCTGTAATTAAAATACAGCTCAAACATATTATTTGGAACTACTTTCAGAGCTAACTGACAAAATGTGATTCCAGAAAAAGACACTTCACTAATATGTACTTTTGACTCTTATTTTTTTCCTGAAAAGATATCTAAGTCCGAACTATCCCGTATGGTAGCTACAAGTCACATAGGGCTATTACAAAGCATTCTTTTGTCACATAAACCTCATGTTAAGTGCTCACCTTTCGTATGTACCTATAGTTACTCTATCAACCTGCGTAAATATGGAGCATTTCTATCACCACAGAAAGGTGTAATGTGCAGCACTCATCTGGATTGGTCAGCTACCTTACTCAAGACTTGTCTCTAGAGCTTTTAACTATTAGTATATTCACACCCACTTTCAAAGAGAAAAAGAATTTACCAACACTAAAATTTCAGTATTCAAAAGTTTTTTGAGCACTGTATTAGACACATGCAGGTTACAGACTGTGGATGACTATAGATGAATAGCCAACATTTATTGAATATGTACATTTTCATAGATATGCTGAGCGTATTCTGTCCTCCTCAACTCCACTCTTCCACCCTGCTATAGATATATCTAGCTATAGAAGTAGCAGAGGTCTATGATTGAGATCAAAATATTTCATTGTATTACTTTTTGTATTTCATTGTATTACTTTTTGTAACTTATATTTTATGTTCAGGATCACTGAGCATTATATTTCAGAATTAGCTTTCTATTTAATTTCTTATGATTTCTTGTATCAAGGATTAATCTTGTTTGGAAATGGATGTTAAGTTTAAACAATGTATTTATGAGCCATTTTTTCAAACTTCTCACATCTCATGATTTTGGTAACATCTGCAACCTTCACTGATAAGGCTAATGATATCTAATTGCGTGACTCAGTTCTATATTCAGTTTCAAAGTCAGTATATTGAAATGTCCACATTTTCTCTAGAATTATATAAATCTTATTTTTAAACTTTTCATTTAGAGTGATTTATTTAGAATGTTTTTCTAGATTAATCTTTTTGTTTTATTAGTACATATTTGTAGTACACCCGTTTTACAGTCATCTTGAGGAGTTGTTACATACATATAACACAGCTTGTTTCTTTTTCTAATCACCTTCCGTCCCCCTCCCTCCCTCATACTCGTCTAGTTCCCCTTTCCTCCTTTTCATTCCTGTTATTATTAATGTTGGCTCATGTTTATGGTGCATATGCCATAAATCTTATATTTTTATGCTTTAAGCAATGCATCAAACATTTCACTTTAATCATTCTATATTGCCTGTGCTCTACAGAATTCTCTGTCTTCACTATTCTTATTGATACGTCTCGTTTTTATTGTTCTTTATTGGTTTCTACTTGAGCAATTAATGTTTAAACCAGTTGGTCATATGATCCCACAGTCCTTTAAGGATCCAGGATTTTCAAAAATAAATTTAAGTGTTTTCCATCAAATGTCCTGATTTCTTGATACTAATTTTTAGGCTTCATAGAGCTAGGTCTAGGTTAAAAACAAAAAACAAAAACACAAAGCTTCCTATTAGAAAAAGAAGAAAACTTTCCCTCTTTGAATTTACATACATGTAGATTTTCGAATGATTATTTATGAGAATCTGATGACATATTGAGTCCTTTAAAATTTATCTTTAATCTAATTAAAGAAAAAAGATATTAGCCTAGAGAATACCATACCCTGAAACTTAAGAGAACATTTCTGTTAAACAGTTCAAAAATGTTTATGTTACGTCATTGAAATCCTCCATTTTGTTTTTACTCATCTTTCTTATAAAACATGACAGTAGCCTGAAGAATATATAACATTTATAAATAACAAGCTTATCAGATATAGTCCATTAATGTGATAAACTAGAATTAGAGCATATTAGATATAAAAGTACTATATATCTAAAATTGAGATCACGTCATATGATATTTCATTGTAACTATAATAAATTTGTACGACTTATCGTAAGGTAAAAGCTAACTTTGCAACATGTATCCCTTTTCATAACTGACATTTTATGTTCAGGTTCACTGTGCTTCTGACATATGCCCATGATTTCCTTTCATTTAGAGATTCTCTTCCCTGTGAACTGAGGTGACTTTTTATTGACATAATATAAGTGCAAATCTTTCCAACGGAGCATTACTTTGTAACAGTAGGCCAGGGACATTCTGCCAAGCCAAACATCTCCTATGTGTTTACTGGAGCATAAAAATATTTGAGTGATATGCCAAGTAAAATTTATATTCTTGATGGAGATTTTTACTAAATGTCCTTTCTTCTCCAACTTCGGTAAAATTTCAGATGTTTAATTCCCATATATGATGATGTTTCTTAATTTCATATACACATTGTTTTGTTTTTCACTTGAATCCCAAGCAGAATATAAAAATTAAAACAATTAGAGATGTTATTACTTTTAACATCTCCCCAATTTCATAACTTGTTATTTCCCTTTTATTTGATTTAGAAATGTGTTATACTCCTGGAAGATTCCACATTTGTTATATACAAAAAATAGAACAATTTGGGGGGACATATATTCACATAGTTGAAATTTTAGATTCAGACAGTCTGGTTTTCTAATATCAGCCCTATCCCTTGCTTGCTTTTAATTTTGTGAAAATTACTTATTCTTTCTTTACCTCAGTTTATCCATCTGTAAAATGGGAATAATATCCACATATTTAGAGGTAATGTCATCTCAGAATTGTTGTGATGATTAAGAGTTAATATATGTTAAATTCTTAAAATAGTGACTATCATATAGTAAATTCTATCAGTTTTCTATCATCCTTACTATTGAAAGAAAATGGAAACATTTGTTTATCTGATTATTCTAATCATGGTTATCATTTTCCAATTTTGTTGCAATGAAAAAGAATATAATGGTTCCTTTGTATTGTTCGATATTTTAAGTTGTATTTATATGTTTACATACGAAGTCAGTTCCAATATACTAGATAGTGCAGATTTAATAAGAATGTATATAAACAGTATCTCCATTTCCAGATTCCAAGGAAAAATGCAGATTTCCAATAAAGCATTAGTAACAATAAGCCAGGAACAGTCTTAACTACTAAGCAAGTAGTCTCTTTAAAATCAGCCCATTTTGTGGATGCCATATACATGTTACTCTTTAAGCATGTAATAATTGATACTTTTTACTTGCTCACCTTTTGTAGAGACAAAGATATTGTTTGTTTTTTTGATATTGTTTTGACATTTAAAATTATATTTCTTTAAGACGGAAAGACAGTGATACAGTGTCCTTGTGTTTCAAAGAGCTATGATCAAATAAGCAGCAGAGTAAAAATTGAAATATCTGAATTCTAGACCTGATTCTACAATTTGCTTGCTATGTTGTTATTTTAAATTTGTGACTCAAAATTTCTTCATGGATTTACTGTGACTATTATAAAGATCAAATATAAGAATTAATTCTAAAACATTTTGGATATTGAAAATATCATACAAATTAAAAGCAATATTATTACTTATTTTTTACTTTCCTGAGGAGGTTAAGAGTCAAATTAGCTTTTATACATCATGCAGAAGTGGTGTTGGGGTACTACTCAGGATCGGATGGTCATGCTTTGGTAAAAGGACAATGATTTCCAGTCATTTCTTAGAAGAGTGTGGTTGGCTGAATTTAGAGGAAAAGATAGGACAGCCAGACCATGGATTCAATAGGAAGTGGGGAAGCAATGCGGCAGCTTTCAAAGGAAGTACAACTTTTTGATAAGATATTTAACAAAGATTGTTTATGAAATTTACTGTAAGTAATATAACCCTTTCTCTTTTCTCAAAGAAAACATCACTGAACTTTCATATTTCATTTTAATGTGTTTGAGTTGGATTTGTGACTATTGGAACTGGAGGGTATGATACTATGTTGGTGGCCATAGGAGAGAGAACAAGATAGCCCAATAAATTTTGCATACAGCTTATAAAAAAAATACAGAGACAATAATACTAGATTTTTGAATAGTGTCTACTTTAAATAAAAATTTAACTATAAATATTACTGGTCACAACCTCAAATCAATAATTGAGAAATATAAATGTGGTTTTGATTAAAAACAATAGTCACTCATAATTTCTGAGTGCACAGGCTCAATTTATTCTAGATGCTTTCATATCATGTTTTCCTAACAAAAATTTAAAACATGACTGTGTTGATATCTTCATTTTAAATATAAGAAAAGGAGCTTCACAATGGGTTCCAGATCATATGGCCTAGGAATCAGCAGAGCTGGAGTTTCAGCTGAGGGTAACTGCAGAGCATATTCTTTTCCAACTCTTACATTCCTTTGGAAAGAAAACTATTTTAGGAATAACTCAGATAATTACTCTATATTGTCTATATTTGTAGTTTATTAAATTGGATCTTAAATTATACCATTGTAGATTAAATTTACAGGACGATGAAACATATTTGAACTGGTGCAAATTAAATAATTAAAAGGATAAAAATAACTCCAGGCAATAGTTTTACTGTAGGGAGATTTAAGATGAATATTAAGTTAAGAATATAAGCTTCTTAGATTTTCAAAGTAATAATCTTTTCCATTGCAGAAAAATGCTCATTTTTATGTAAGATACTGATCACTAACAAAAAACCAAAAAACCAAAAATACAGACTAGTCATCTGTTTTTAATTTCTCTAACTCACTGAATAAGTTCTATTGACCAATTTTTCTATTTCTTAAGTTAATTTTTATCCAGTGTTCTTATCTGATTTGGGAGAAAAAAGAGAAAAAGAAAAGAAATCCCTTTTTGGATCTCCATATATAATGAAGTTCTATGTTCAAAGTAGTCTTTTTCTTTATTTCATGATGTTTTAGCATAGTTTTTTTCTGCCCTCACCACAGCTTTTTTAGAAGTTTAGGTTTTTTTTCCAATTCCTTCCACTTCTTCTTTTACTTACTTTCCATTTCTAATCCAGTTATCTTTTATTTTACTGATTCTAGGAATGAATATGGTCTCCTTATTTACTAATAGTTGTCCTAAAAGGTAATACATATTATATCCCAGTGTTCAGTAAAGCTGTGGATGTTGTAGTATTATGGAACTTTCTAACACAGATGCCTGGCATGTGTTCAGGATGATTCCAGTGAAATAAGAACTTAGAATGCCTACTTAAAACAGTACTTTCAGATGAGTGAAACAATGGTTCTCTTCCAAGGGAAATGAAAAGGAAAGTCTCACCAATAGATGATTGATTTAGGTAATTTTTATTATTTATGCATATAAATACTAAAACAGATATAATATATCCCTGCTCTTATAAAGCCATGAAAACAGTTTTAAAGTTTTAAACAAAATTAAACCCTCAAATCCAAAAATCCTGATGAACTATTTGAAGACATTTTGTTCTCCAGTGTTCTTCTATTACAGTCTAATCATCTCTTAAAATTTTCATAAAATGCTGTTTTCCAAGAAGTCTTTCTTAATCATCTCAAATATGCTATATTTAGTGATCCCTCTCCCCTAAACTCCTATGAACACCATACATTTTTATCTTATGGTACTTGTAATATTACTATCATAATATTTTAATATATTATTACCCTATTCAACCAAATGTTCCTCAAGAACAAGAACTAGGTCATTTGTCTGTTTACACTATAATGTCCTGAACAGTACATTTCCCACTTAGTTGCATATTCGTTATTATAGAAATAGTATATTATCACTTTCCAAAATATAGAAAACAGAAAGTTTAGAAATGAAGTTTTAATTGCTGGTAATTTCAAGACAGCCAAAACCAATATTGTAGAACATATCTTTCCATCCCTTTATTTGAATTATCACAAAAATGGTTTCATAAATTATTTGTAAAGGCAAATGTATAAAGATAGATATGTACATGTGTTTTATGTATGTATATTTGTTTCATTTATACAACCAATGGTTTCAGTGATCCTGTGTCATTTTTAAAAGAAAATTAGATAATGCTATCTATATGATTTAGCATTTTGCTATTTTTACTTCTAATTTCCACATATAATTATATATAAATTAAAAAATATATAAATTATATTAGAGTTAAAACCTCATAACACTTCAACATGGAACCAAACATATATATGAATATTTTATCATATATACAATTATGGATTAATTTAAAATTATCTATTTTAATAACTATGAAATTATGAATGTACCATAACCTTTTTCTGTTTTTATATACCTGTTTTCTAGATTAGTATTTTGCAAATAAATATTTATATGTTGACAATTTAATGAATTATATTTGTAAGACTGTATGCCTGTGTATGGATATTTATGTATGGAAGTAAAAGACATAATGACTACTCTAAAGGGGTTTAGGTCTTTTAGAGAGAAAAATAAATTAATAAACAATTACAATACTATTAACAGTGATCCCAGGTTAGACCTAATTTACTGATAAGAACTTACAATGTGGTGGTTTCTAATATCCAACCTAACTTGCATGAGTCTAATTAAATTAAGCAGTCAACATCAAGTACTTAAAGCTGAGGCACTTACAAATAACAAATTCAAGACCCAGGATAAGAAACATGATATTTTTCATTCTCTTCTGTTTCTCTCCTTGCAACTCAGGTCTTAACCCTTGGTTATAGGAATAGAAACTTTTTTTTTTTTTTGGTTGAGCCTCATAGTTTATGGAACAAACTGCTGTTAAACTAACCTAAAACACCTTATTTGTTGCTAAATCTTTAACTCATTAGTCTCTTAAGAGTCTCCTCTTCTTTCTGTCCTGAACTCTATCACTTCTATTTATACCTCAACTTTTATCTCCAGTTCAAATGGCTTTGAATTTCACTTCTCTCAAACCCATCTAGTGATTAAATTTTTATCCTTCCTTATACACATTTATGATCTGAGATACTTTGTATTTTAATTAATAAAAAATAAATGGTAGACACAATGGTGATAAAAAATCAAGTCGTTTTAAGAAACTGAAATTTTCCCTCAATTTGTTAACACACAGTGAAAATATAGTACGGTGAAACAATTCCTTAATTTACTCTTACACATATTTTTTAAGGCCTGTCATATACCAGGTTTTGAGCTATGTCTTGGGAATATAGCAATGGACAACAGACAATCTCATAGAAGTTAATATTCTAGTGAAAAATAGAAGTATACACAAAATTCCATGTGTTTATCTATAACTTAGTTTTAAACTTTGTAATACATTTTCCTTAGATAATATTTTAGAATAGAGTTTTATTTACCAGACATCTTTAAAACATTTTTACTAAGTAAAAACTATATTGCTAATGACTTAGTAGAGTAACTACTTCTAGAAAATAATGCATATCAAAATTCAAATTGGAATATGTATAACATTTTTATCCTTGCCTGAGAATGAATGAGAACTATAATATTCTTGGCCCTGTGAACATCTTGCAGATCCCCAAAACACCTCCAGTAAGATAGCCAACATATTAGGGTTTCTGGATTGCAATACCAGGTAGGCATGGGGTAGGCATGCAATACTAGAAATCAGTGGTTACTCCAGTGATGGAGGTGACTGGAAGGTAGGAGAGGCCATTCACACTTACCTGTAATTTTTTAAGTTAAGTATAGATATGTAAAGATCAAGTGCTCTGTACAATCAGATACTAGCTAAGGTAAAAGCAAACCAAATTAAAATAACAATTTCAACATCTATGACAGATTGTGTTTTCTGGTAATGGCCACAATATCCCCTGTGTCACATTCTCTTCTGTAGTGTGACCTTTCTACTCTCTTATGTTGATTAGATTTCTTGTTGCTGGGCAAAATACCTGACGGCCAAAACTTAAAAGATGAGAAAATTTATTCAGCTCATAGTTTCAGAGGTTTCAACCCATGACTGTCTGGCAGAGCTGAGACATCATGGAGAAAAGGTTTGGCCAAACAATGCTGGTCATCTCATGTTGGCCAGAAGCCGTACAGGAGAATAACAGCAGAAAGGAAAGGTCCAGACCAAATATAGTACCCAAGGTTACCCCACCAGGACCTACTTAGACACATCCAGACCTGTGCTTTATTAATTCTCTAGGTGGCTCACAAGCCAATCAAACTGACAATCTAGCTTAACTGTCATATTCTACCCGTTGCCCTCTTGATACCCAACACATCTCCTTAAACCATACTCAGTCTCCAGATAAACACATGTATTCAGCAACATAATTCCACCTAACAGAATATAATCATTACACATACAACCAGAAAAAAACTAGCATCCTTCCTTAAAGTTTCAACGCTTCCAGCATTTCTGAAAGCTTCAAGTCAAAGTCTTTTCTGAGCCTCAAAACAAATTTTTAAACTTCTGTAAACTTCAAAAAGTAACAGTTACTCAAACAAAAGAAAATTAGTTTTCTAATTGTTACACCTGGCCAAAATCATTTTCAAAAACCATTGTACATAGTTTGACCTATTAAAGGAGGTACTTAAAATATTTACCAGAGTACATATGTATTCAGCAATAACTTGGCTTAACATTTTGCAATATCTCTTACACAAAAAATCCAGTAGAATTATTTATTTGGTTATCTAAATAATCCTAAACCTCACGTGACTTCATTTTGCAAATGAGCAAAAGGCAGACGAGTTCAATATATATGACCTGGACTGCGCTCACACACGTGTGTGTGTGTGTTCCAATAAACGTGAAGTTAACACAATTTTGAACTTTTTATATACTAGTTTATATCACAACAAATACTTTTATAAAGAAAAGTGAATAAAAAGCAAACGTATGATAGCCTTCTGTTATCAATTGTTTTCTTTTCCATGGTTTCCGTTACCTAGAGTCATCTTCTGTCTGAAAATATTGAATGAAAAATTCCAGAAATGAGCAATTCGTAAGTTTTACATTGTGTAGTATTCTGAGTAGTGTGATGAAATCTTACCTTTCTGTAGTATATTTATTCTGCATACACCCCCCCATCCAGTAGTCATTTAATAGCTCTCTGGGTTAACAGACTTACTGTTAATGTGTTGTAGGGCTTGTGTTCAAGGAACCTTTATTTTACTTAATAATGCTTCCAGTGTGCAAGAGAGGTGATGCTGACAATTTGAATATGACAGAGAGAAGCCATAAAGTGCTTCCTTTAAGAGTAAATGTGAAAATTCTTAAATGAAGGAAAGCAAAAATCTTATACTAAGGTGTACAATAAGAACAAATTTTCTGTCCATGAATTGGTGAAGACAATTTATTGCAAAAAAATATGTCCATGGTGCATGATAGATAGTTAAGATGGAAAATGTACTAAATTGAGGGGCTTGGTACTCTCCAAAATTTCAGGCATCCATTGGGGGTCTTGGAATGTAAATCAAGAGAAAAATAGCAGAGAGGAGAGGGGAAATTAAGATAAAGTGTAGTGATGAAGATAGGAAAAAAAGAGTGAAGCAAATGTCAAGTTACTCATTCCACCTCCTGGATGGAGGAGCTCACAGAGATTATTCAAGTCAGATATTGTATAAATAATAAACTTATTTATGGGTTCCTATTTTTTCTGTCCATAGCCATGACCAATATCTCAGCTAAACAAAGTAGAAACTCCTATAGTTTTTGCTGCATACTTCTTATAGTACTTAGTCCATTGCTGTAATTACTTATTATTTTTGTAATTATTTTTGTTTCTGACTGCCTTACTAGCATATACAGTAGTGCTATCTTACCCTTGGAGAATATGGCCCAAGACCCACATGGATGCCTGAATCCTTGGATAGTACCAAACCCTAAGTCTACCATGTTTTTTGCTTTTACATACATAGATATGATAAAATTTAGTTTGTAAGTACATTAAGATATTAGTAATTAGCAGTAAAATAAAATAATCAAAACAATATCCTGTAATAAAATTACCTGTACCACTTCTCTTGCACGTTGGAGCCATTGTTAGGTAAAATAAAGTTTACTTGAACACAAGCACTGTGATAATTTAACAGTTGCTCTGTTAACCAAGATGGCAGCTACATGACTAACAGACCAGTAGAATATACAGTGTAGATATTTTGGGCACAGAAATGATTCACATCCCAGGCGAGATGGAGCAGGATAGCAGATTTCATCACACTACTCAGCATGGCATGCAATTTAAAACTTATTAATTATTTACTTCTGGAATTTTCCATTTACTATTTTTAGATCATAGTTAACTTCAGGTAACTGAGACCACAGGAAACTACAACCATAGAAAACTGAAAGCAAAATCACAGATAATGTGGCACTACAGGAGACAGATGATGTTCTACTTATCTTCATTTTCTCAGCACCCAGCTCTGTCATGCATATAGTTGGCGTTTGGTTAATATATGTTGAATAAATACATGCATGAATGAGCAAAGGAAAGAAAAGTTAACCAAGTGTCTTTGATTTGCATATGCAGTCTCCTGGGATAAATGTGAATATAAGAGGTTGTAGGAATTTAGGATCTGGACAAGGAAAAAGACATGACCACAAGGTGGCAGTAACACACATAAGCTTTAGTTTGGTACCGATTTGACAGGTTTGCATGCAGAAGTCTTTCATGCCGTGGAACTGACCAGACCCTACCATGTTGGAGCCACTATTCAGAAGAGAAAAATGGCAAGGATGCTCCCACAGGAAAGAGGTTGAAAAATGAGGCTTAGCTTTCTAGGTGATGTTCCTTGGAAAAGACACAGTGAGTCTCTGAGAAAACTCTTATGGTCTTCAGTGGCTTGGAGTAGTTACAGCACAGTGCTTGTTTATACCCTGGGACCAGTAGATATTGGGCACTGGTTTGTGGGGTATGCAAAGCAGGCCAGCTCTAACTAGCTACAGATCTGTTTACTTTGGGCTATGTTCAAAACAATAAACGTGTAAAAATTTGAGGTTGGTAGTGATAGACATTTAAGTTATCAGGTCTCATTCTGCTGTAAAGAAATAAACAACCTAGTGGCCGATGTACAAGAACCACCTTTTGCTCCTTTATGTAACAGTCAATGAATGTGATATAAAAGATAATTTAAGTACTTTATTGACTTTTGCCAAGTGTTATTTCATGTTAATTTCTTCTGGCATATCAAGCTGAAATATAGTGTCATACTAAGAGAGAAGTTTATAGCACTATACACTCACACAAATTAAGGAGCATTTTTATTATTTTAGTTTCAATAAAATCACAATTGAACAATAAATACCAGTCTCTATAGATTAAGAAATAAACTGTGAACTTTTTTTATGAAATTGATTGTGAAATAAACTCTCCCACTTTTGTTAATATAAAGAAAAAGGGTATTAAATGGTGAAGTTAAAATGAATTAAGCCCTCTAAAGAAAAATAAATTGTAATTACATTTTCTTTTATTACCGCTCTATTCATTAGGGAAACTCAGTTCTGTCTTCTCTGTTAACAGATAGTTTATAATTCTTTTCAGTATCGTTTGAGTACATATAATCATCCTTACACAGACTGTAAAACACTGAAGAGTTTACATTTGTATTATCCATCTTCTTGCAAAAGGAAATTATATTTTATGTCACATATCACGAGTACGTGTACATTATATATGTCATAGCTATCACTGAGGTGGTCGTGCGTCACAGAGGCTAGCAAGGTTAAATAACTCACTTGTCTTAAGTACAGCACATAGCTCAGGTGCAGGCAATTGGTGATCCAATGTGATCTCTGCAATAAGTTTCATTTAGATTTCTTAATCCTGAGCCCTATGAACTAATAAAGTAAGGTGTGTATGTGCTCACTCTGTACCTCACGGCAGTAATAGAAGAGCTATGGGATAGGCGGGACGCGTGCTCTTCACAAATGGCAGCCCTGGGAGGAGTACCGCAGGGGCTGCTCTGTGCACATTTTTAAAGTCCCTTGTGCAGTGATCCTGGGGAAGAGGAGTCCTGACTCTGGACGGGGGTCTCCCGTACTGTTCCTCATGTCCCTAGGACCACTCTCGGGCATTCCATTCCCTTTGTCACCCTTGGTTGCATCTAAAGCAAATATTATGAAATATCCCTTACTTGGGCACTGGAAAACTTTCCTTCTCACTTACTATTTAAGGAAAACTGGTAACCAAAGTGTGATTTTTATGTCTTGAACAGTAACAGCAGTTTTTATTACAGGTTTGTGGCTCCTTTGGCCAACAAGCTCCTCAGAAGCCCTTGGGCTTCCTATTTATTTGATTACAGTGAGTCTCAAGTGCCAGTAACCCTGTTCACAGTTCTTTTAGTGACATAATTCTCCAATCTGCTGTATTGCTTTGCTTTCTTTTTCCATATCTCACTCTCTAGATTTAATGGTGGCTTCATTGAGAGCATTTGACTTCTGTGGAAAGTCAATTTACAATCTGATTTTTATCTTGAACTATTTTATCTTGTTGAAATATTTTTAGGATGCTTCATTCTTAATTTGATATTTGCCATAAGACATCATAATGAACTCACCATTTTTATATTCATGAAGGCTAGGCCTGAAGTGTTATCTTTGACACAGGTTAAGACTTTGTCACTCAAAGTCTTAGGTTTATTTCCTGTTTAGAGTCCATATAAGTTAGCTTTCCAGGATTGTAAGGCCCTCAATTTTTAGACTTTCTTCATTCTATTTCATGTCTCCTTGAAATAGAATGAAGAAATGTAAATTATTTCTTAATTAAAGGGGCCTCCTGAATACCCTGCCAAAATATCATCAGTATACACTAATAATAGTTTCAGAATCTCTTCTTTAAAGGTTCAGCTCGTAAGCACATCTGTCCATGAGCTCTATCCTGACTTGTAAAAGATAACTTTTAAACAAATGTTTTGCACTGTATGCATGGATGGCTTTCTATTCAACGTCCCATATCAATAATTTGACTATGGTCAGTGCCACACAGTTTGGGTTTTTTTTACAGCAGCACTCTGTTCCTGGCTCCATTTTCTGCATTAGTCAAAATAGGCTTTGTTACGCTGCGATCACAAGTTAACCTTGAGATTTCAATGGCTTATGTGACAAAGGCTTATTTCTCACCCTTATCAAGTGTCTGAAGCATATCATCCAAGGGCCTGTCTTCCACACAATCTTTCAGAGAGAAAGACTAGGAAGAGATCCTTATCTAGATCCTCACTGGTCACCAAGGCAGACAAAGAGAGTGAGTGAAAACTTTGCTTCTTCTATGCTTTTGCTCAGGAGTAATAGTTGTTATTCCCACTCACAGCTTATTAAATAGAATTAGTCATTCAGCCCTGGCTCATTCCATGGTGTTGAGTAAATATAGCAAATCATATAAAATAGGTGGTGGGCATTGTAGGGTCTCCTACAGAGAAAACTATTAAAGTATAGAAAGTTTTGAAAAGTATACACAAATAGAAGGCTTGTTGTATGTATTTGCCAAGCCTGTAGCTCCAGAGCTACTAGGAATTTGTCTCTGTATTTTTGGAAGACTAGTATTAGATAAAACTAATTCTGTTTTCAGAGAGTTAGTAATATTCTTACTAAACTCTTTAAAGAATGATATGGAAAAAATTATAAAGTGATCTCTAGGGAGATGTATTCAAAACAGTAGCTCTGTCTGTAGAGCGCAGGTTGTCAGTAGGAAGCAGGGTTTGAAGTGTATCTCGAGGCAGATACACTCTTTGCAGACAAGAATCATGAATCCCTATTTTGCAGCAAGTAAGTGCTTGAAGCATGTACTGACTGACTGCTGGACACTTGGCGATCCCTATATTGCATTTTTGGGTGTTTCAGGAGAAATGATTTATACCTGTCGTATATAGAGATTTGTAGTCACATGTGCTTTGGCTTTAATTGGCAGTCTCCGAATGGTATGCCTTTGTAGAGCACCAAAGTTGACATTGCATTCCTCTTTCCAGACATTTGTAATGAGTTTCTAAATTTCTAAGGAGAGGATTTTGATAGCTTATATCTTTCTTACAGATGAAGTTGAAGAATTAAAAATTAGCTTTGAATTTTAATAGGATCATAAGGAAATTGTATTTGTTTGGTCTTCTATGTCATTTGTTAATTATAGGCTGAGATCTTGAATAGTTAATAGATGAATAGAAAATAAATATTGTACAGACTAGCCATAATAACTTTGAAGTATCATCTAAGATTTTACACACATTATTTCATTTATTTCCCTTAATAATCCTATATGGTAATACATTTTTTGATTAATTTTATTGGTACATTTTAGATATTCATGATAATATTCACCATATGGAATTTGTACCTATACATGATATATCTTGTTGCTGCTTTTTTTCCCATTCCTTTCCTCTCTCTTCAGCCCCTCTTTCCCTCCTTATTTACAAAAGCCTTGTTTTCATTTTTCTTCTATTCTCTTCCCAACCACCACCAGTTCCTCTTCCCATTTAAACATTTTCTTCCTATTTCATAATATCTAGTATACATTTTGGTCCTTATTTACATTTTCAGTTTCTTACACCAGAGAAACCATGTGATATTTGAACATGTGTGTACAGTTTATTTTACTTAAAAGTATGGTCTCAAGGTGCATCTATTGATCTAGAAATGGTTCAAGTTTATCCTTTTTATGATAGAGTAGTATTGAGAAGTGTATTCATTTTGGATGCCCTTTTTTGGATTGAGTCCTTAAATTTGGGGGATCCATTTTTTTTGAGTTCTTTATATATTCTAGGTATTAGTCCTTTGAAGAACGTCTGGCAAAAATTTTTTCCACTCTGGGTTATCTCTTCACTCTGTTGGTTATTTCTTTTGCTATGTAAAAGTGGTTTTTTTTTTTTTTTTAAATGAGATCCCAGTTGTTGATTCTTTGTGATATTTCCTGTGTGGTTGGATTTTTTTTCATAAACTCTTTGCCTACACCTATATTTTTAAGAGTTCTACCTATTGTATCTCCAGCAGATTTAGTGTTTCTGTTTTAATATTTAGATCTTTGATTCATTTTGATTTTAGTTTAGTGCATGGTGATAGGTATGAGTCTAGTTTTGGTCTTTGGCATGTGGAAAGACAGTTTTCCCAGCACCATTTATTAAAGAGGCTATCTTTCTTTCAATGAAAGTGTTTGGCCTCTTTGGCAAAGATAAGGTGGATGAGTGTGTTTGGAGTTGTTTCTGCATCTTCTAGTCTGTTTCATTGATACTCGGTTCTGTTTTTTTGCCAGTTGTGGTAATAAAAGTATTGTCCCCATTTTTAAAATGGCAAAACTGATGGCAGCAGGTTCAACAACTGACCTATGTCCACCCAACAAAAACAGGACTTTATTCAAACCCAAATCATCTGACTGTAAGAGGCCACATTTCTAATTATTACTGTGTACTGATCTTCCTCTATGTGATAAAAGAATTATGTTTGAAATGGATCAGTGGACTGCACTATCTTAAGAGGGTATTTGTGCTAGTTGAATAACTCAATAGTAATTGTGCCATAATTAAGGGGAATTTTTCAAGCTTCTCAGATATTTTTCCTACTGGTTTCCTCACTGTCACTCAATCCCTATGTTTACCTAAGTGAATGTGTATCTGTAAAAGAACTTCTATGATATTTTAATGCATTCCCAACCTCCACCTCTTTTGAGTACCCCTGCTCTTGTTTGTATTGATAACTATACTTTTTGCCGTGTAAGGGGAAAAGTGACATGTAAAATATACTTAAAATCTTACCTTCAGCAGATTTACTATACATTGGTTCTGAAACAATGCAATGATTTGATTCATGATCAAACAAGGTATGCAGCCTTTCATTGCTATGATGATATTTTTAAAGATTCTCTATGACTTGTTGTGTAACAGTGGTTCTTACTTTAGCTGTGAGAATAATAAGTCCACTCTAGCAGTGGGTTTTCCTTTCTATTCTCGGTTAGCTAGATAAATAAGCTAAATACAGGGGCCACATCCTAGCTCCATAATTTAATCATTGAGTGAACTGAGGGAAGTTACTCAATGATTCTGTGCCTTTGTTTCCTAATCTGTTGAAGTTTTGGAAAAAAGAATATGTATTTCATACGTTGGTGTGAGAATACTGACTCTGCTACTTAGAAAGGTGCTGATTGTGTAGTAAGCACTCAGTATATAAGGGCAAATTTGTGCTGGAGATGCTTATGATGTGAGAGGAGCTAGTTAATCCCCACAGTGCCATCTCCCTCTGCCAGAATGGCACAGTTGGAGCTGGGAGCTGCTAGAAACCCTTAGACCTCTAACTGCCAGTTTCTTAAAGACATCTTTAGAGGAATTACCTTTAAAAAAAATCACAACAGAAGCACTATAAGAAAATAGATTGAAGGCACATAATCTAGAATAAGATTACTTGGATCTGAGTCCTGGGTTTGCTTTTTATGAACTAGATAACTTTAGGCAAGTTACTTATTTGCTGAGAGGCTCAACTTCCAATTTATAGAGGAAGAGAGAAATAACCACAGGACTTTTCTCACACTGTTCTATTGGATATATGTCAGCTTCTCTGAAGTGTTTGTAAACTTGGTGAACAAAATTTTAAACATACTCGATCAACATATATATTATTCCATATTCAAATATCTTTTCTATTATTTCATGGAATTCTAGACCAACAAAGTTGCAAATGTTGAACTGTAGACTTGGCTGAGGGATTCCTAAAAGACAAAAGAAAAAGAAACACACTGTCATTTACATAATTTATTATGATTTTAAAAACTATGCTATTACTGAATCTATTGTCAGTTAACTTGATGTTTATTCCATTATCCATGAAGAAATTATTTTTTCTCCCCTCTGCACCTAAAGACTTTTCGTGATAATCTCTTAGATAATTAATATAGATATGCATTCCATATTGAAAGAGATTGTACAAGGGAACAAGATGTGTGGGAAGAAGAACCGAACTAACATTTTGCATGAAAAATATATTAAACACTTTCTGATACATTTATTCATTTAACCTCAGTTGGGATGGTAATCTGGATTTTTTCCCACTTTAAACTCCCTAGATCTGGGCAATGTGTTGTTTCATTAGTGTATTTTATGCATTTATTTAATAAGATATTTAAAGAAAATAATGTATCATAGGCCCTTTAAATCAGTACATTTAACAGTATGTTGTAACTTGGATATGAGCATAGCAATGATCCACTGTGAGGAATTTGTGTTATCTATGTGTGTGTAATGTTATTGCAAAAATGTTCCTTTTATTTAAAATTTTTTATTTTTACCAAGAACATGTAATGGTACATTGTATACATAATGATCATAATTAACATGGTTATTTTGTACCTGTACATGATACATCTTGGTTCCCCCCCCTTCCCCCCTTCCCCTCCCCTTCCTTCCATTCACTCACCCCTCCCTATTTGCAACAAGTGTAACTACACTTTACCATTTTTTTCCCCTTTCATCTTACTTTTCTTTTAACCTTCTTCTTTATCCCCCTTTCCCTATCTAGTTCTCCTCTCTTTTGAATACTATCTCTCTCTTTTTTTTAAACATAATATCTATTCTACCCCTTTCTCCTTATTTACACTTATGGTTTCTCATATCAGAGAAACAATTCGATGTGTACTAATAAGTGTCTGATTTATTTCACTTAATAGTATGTTCTCCAGGAACATCCATTTACATACAAATGACTCTAGTTTATCCTGTTTTATGGCGGTGTAGTACTCCATTGTGTAGAAAAACCACATCTTCTTTAGCCATTCATCAGTTGTTGGGCATTTAGGTTGTTTCCAAGACTTAGCTATTACAAGTTGTGCTGCTATGAACATGGCTGTGCATATATCACTGTGATATGATGATTTTAATTCTTCTGGGAAGATACCCAGCAGAGGAATAGCTGGGTCAAATGGAACCTCTAGTTGTAGCTTTCTGAGGAATCTCCACACTGATTTCCACAGTGGTTGGACCAGTCTACATTCCCACCAACAGTGGCAGAGGGTTCCTTTTTCCCCTGCAGCCCCGCCAGCACTTGTTATTGGTTGATTTCTTGATAATAGCTATTCTTTCTGGAGTGAGATGGTATCTTAGTGTTGTTTTGATCTACATCTCTCGAATGACCAATGATGTTGAACATTTTTTCATATATTTATTTGCCATTTTTATTTCTTCATCTGAGAAATGTTTATTCATTTCAGATGCCCATTTTTGGATA
>PVJO010027660.1:0-19117 GCA_004026905.1 Hystrix cristata
CCCCAGCCCGAGGTCAGTGTCTTTAATCCATTCAGGATATCATGGGAGGCACAAGAGTGCAGCTAAAGACCCTGGTGAGAAAAGACTTCCAGAAATGCTTCAGAAAGTGGCAAGATTGATGGGACAAGTGAGTTCGAAGTGAGGGGCAGGATTCTGATGGGGATTTGTGTATTTTACTGTAGTAAGTATTTTTTAAAAATTTAAACATTCCCCATAGTTTTCGATCACCTTGTCCACCAGTCCCAGCAGACAGCCAGGCACCCGGCAGAAGCAGGGCAAACATGGGTAGATGAGGACAGAACGGTTGGTGCAGGTCACACCGGGGACAGCAGGCTCCCTCGGGTCCTTAGTGTCACCTCTCTCTGTACAGGTGCCTCTGAGCCGGGTCCAGCAACTCCCACTCCACCTGGCTGAAGGCCTCCGCCTTGTCCTGCAAGGTCACTGATTCCTAAAACAGCATAGTGGTTCTGTTCAAGATGGGATGGTCCCCTCACCCACAATTCACAGAAGGAGGGGAGAAGGCGGTGCCCCAGGAAAGTTCAAAAAGAACATCCAGAGGTCAGATGCTATGAGCTGCCCGTGGCTATCTTTCCTTGGCTTATGATCAACGGGACGTGTGGATGCTGGGCCCACCGAGAAGCCAATAGGAAATATTTCAGCTGAAATATTTGCACTTTCATTGCACATCTGTTGATTGCAGTGTATAGCTCCTGAGCACAACATTTGCACGGCAGAGACTCTTCCTCCTTATTCAGTAAATCAACAGCTTCCCTGGCTGTGCCCTGAAGGATGTCGGGACTACAGGCACATGGCTGACCCATCCAGGATGCAGCCGCCTCATGTGGTCAATGTCTGCTTGAAGCACTCTCACTTCACAGTGAGACTGTCTCAAAAGCAAAAAAGAAAAAAACCCATAATTGTCTGAAATTGATACCTTGGGTGGCATGTCTGAAACTCAGGATTGAACTGAATTATTTGATGTATGCTGAGAACCAAGGATGGGGCGAACCACAGAGAGCCCACACTGAGGGCCCTCTGAACCCACACGGAAAACGTCCATTTGTTCACACAGTGGAGTGAGGCAAGCAATGCAGCATTTTTAGGGCAATGAAATAACTCTAATACTACAGTGGCAACCATATTGATTATAGATTTGTCAAAGCCCACAGGATGGGGCTCCTCAAGGGGCCCCACCGTGAACTGTGGGCATCAGTAAATAACTCAGCAGCTCTGACAAATGTCCCTCACTAATGCAAGATTTTAGTGGGCGTGGTAGTGCACACTTATAATCCCAGCACTTAGGAGGCTGATGCAGGAGGATCACTGCAAGTTCGAGACCAGCCTGGACTACATAGTGAGGCCTTGTCTCAGAAAAAAAATTTAAGGGGTGAGCATTTAGCTCAGTGGTTAGAGTACCAGCCTTGCAAGCACAAGGCCCTGACTTCGATCCCCAGCACACAAAAAAAATAAAATTTAAAAAGGATCTACTGGGAAAGGGTACCCATAACTCCCCCCCGTCCCTCCTGCATGCTGCCCCCCAAACCTCTTCCCTGTGCTGATTCCCATCTGTACCTGCAGCCCTACTAAACCACGTTATTAGCTTTTCTTTTCATATAAGCATAAGAGAAAAAAAACTAGGCACATTTCAGCATTGCTTTAGAAATAAAACTGTGATCATGTGCACCAGACACGGAAGAACCAGACACGGAAGGACACAAACTTCAGGCTCCCGCTCCTGGGACAGCCTTGGCATTGTCAGATCCACAGAGACAGGAAGGAGGACGGTGGTGCCGGGCTGGGGAGGGGCGGGAGTCAGCGTCTCCTGGGCACAGAGGCTCAGTGTGGGGAAACGGAACGTTCTGGAGATAGACAGTGGGGACAGCCACACAGCCGTGGGAATGCACTTAATGCCACAACCGTGTGCTTAGAGATAGGTAGGTGGCTTTTTTTTGTGTGTGTGACAGTGTCTTGTTATGTAGTTCAGGCTGGGCTGGAACTCACTATGTAGTCCAGGCTGGCCTCAACTCCCAGCAACCCTCCTGCCTCAGCCTCCTGAGTGCTGGGATGACAGACGCGTACCACCATGCCTGGAGATGGCATATTTTAGAAATGTATATTTTATCACAAATTTTAAAAGACATTTAGGTGAAGAGGAGGGCACTTTCCTGGGGAGCCCATCCTGCTCCATCAGGACAGGGGCTGGGCCCCAGCCTCGGGTGGGCACATGGTGCTGCCTCCATCTGGGCCCTGGTTCAGAGGAAGCGCAATGCTCATGGGAATGTTACGTCTGGAGGTGGACTGTGACCTGCTGTCCTGTTAGAAAATATATTTCCCAGCAATTGCAAACCCAGCTGCAGTAAAGAATTAAAGAAACCGAGTTTAAATTAAGAGAAGACAGTTTATTTAGAGGACAATTTATTTAACAGTGGTGAAAAAGGGGGGAAAGGAGATGATAGATAGCTACTCGAGGAGTAGGGAGCATTCGAAAGTGAAATACTCATGGGCCTTTTGTTGTAGCCCCTTTTTATTGAGGTTTTCTCCTTGGGTCAGCCCTTGGAATCTGGTTGGCTCCTGGGCTCATCAGTTATCTCTGCCTGGATTTCTCATAGCTATGTGACTTTTCTTTGAAATTGTGGGTGGGTGGCTTAGGGCCAGGTAATGCAGAGATGTAAGAATCAAAAGGGGGAGTTTGTGTTCTTTACAGTTAGTCAGAGTACCTGGGGACCTTCCGGGAACCAGTCTCTGCCTTTGTTTCTCTGACTGTTGGAATCTGGCTGCCTTTATGTTTCTAACTATTTGATTATAGCTGTCCGGCTTTCTGAGTCTAATGAGGCCTTTACCCTATCCTTTCCCTACCTATGGGGACTCCCGTCCCTACAGGGACGCTGCCCGATCACCCATCTGACAGGCAGCCCCTTCTCATCAAGGCCCGGGGTCTGCTGGATTTGCTCCCTCTGGATATAGGGGATGCTGCTTAGGAGAAAGAGTCTCACCTGGGAGCAAGACAACAGGTAGCCAGCAGCCATTCTGTCCTCTGGGCACAGGCAGGTGGCCCTGCAGGGAGGGACCAGACCCAGTTCGGCATCCAGGTCCCAGAGTCCTTGGCCTACAGGAAAACACACACACACACACACACACACACACACACAGAGAACAGCTGAAAGTCAAGACCAGGACCAGGGATCTTAAAGGCTCCATTTTATGGATAAAGAACCTGATGCACTTAGAAGCCACCAATTACCCAAGTTTGCTCCAACAACCCTGGTCCCCACCCACTCAGCACCAGGAGCTCCCCAAGTCATGACAACCACACACGTCCCCAGACATGCCCCAACAAGGTAGGATACAAGAAATCCTAAAAATAGGCAGAAAGGAAACAAGGAAGTCGGGACTTTAAAATTATATTTTTAAGAAAAACTGCAGCTTTAGGACACAAAAGTTACTCATGTCTTTTTACTTTCCAGGAAACAAACTCAAAAAAATTCCTATAGATCTTGAAGACACTACAGGCCTGCAAGCCAAGCGTAGTGGTGCATGCTGGAGGCTGAGGCAGGAAGATTGCTGTGAGTGAACTTGAGGCCAGCCTGGGCTACATAGTGAGTTCAAACCAGCCTAGAATACAAGACCCTGTCTCAAAAACCCAAGACAAAACAAAACAAAAAAACCAAAAAAACATAAAGACAAAAACACAGTAAGCCTGTAAGTTGGGCCTAGAGCTGTCCGTTTCAACCTGTATCTTGCACTTCCTCCATTCCTAAGGAAACAGCACTACTAGTGAGCACAAGATCTCACCTTCAAACACACACAAAGGACTCACATCTTGCCACTGCCTGCCAGATGGGAAACCTGACAGCGGGAACACACCTCCTAGATAGAGCACCCATAACACCCCCACCCCAGGACTGGAGCCTGACCACCACAGAGCCCGGCCCGCCTTCCCTGGGGCAGTTAGGGCCTCCTCTACAGAAGGGGGAAAAGGATCAGAGTTAAGATAAAGGCAGGCCCTGAGGACTCTGACCCTGGACAGGAATTCCTCAGAGGGAATGGAATGCACCAAGTAAACAAAGCCTCCCGCAGCCAGGCTGGGTTTCTAGAAATTTAAAGAGCTGAGAAACTGGTTTTCTTTTGAACTCTGCATTAGAAAAGCCTGAGTCCTGACTGGTTACTTTAAACCCTCGGGTCTGCCTGTGATAGGTGAGCCCTGGACGCTGAGCTAGTGCCTGTGCTCTACAGATCCATAAAAGAGTCCTGCCCAAGAGCCCACTCTGACACCCCTCCCAACCAACTATGGGGAGTTTTTGTTTTTACTTCCAATAAACACGCCCCTTTACTGTCTCCTTTGTCCACGATTTCATTCTTCGATTGGGTGAGACATCAGCCCAGCTTGGAAGATAGCACTATAGAGGGTATAGAGGGAAGAATCACCCAGGCTGGGGATCCCATGGATCCCAAGAACCCCTTGCATCCCACCATCATCTGCCCTACTGAGTGTTAGGTTTATGCGGAGGGAGGGAGAAGGGAAAAGGCTGACGACGCTCGCCGTGGGAGAAAGCTTTATTAAGGTGTTACAGCTCTTCCACCTCACTCGAGTGAGAGTGGCCTTTTATCCCTTAGCCGCCGCCCCTTTCGTGACGTTGGGGTTTGAAAAGTGCGCGTTTAGAGTTGGTCCTTTCTACATGGGGTGATTGGGTGGTGGGTAACGCCCCTGGGTAAATGGGCGCAACGGACCTAATTGAGGGCTCTAAGTCGGGGGGAGGGGTCATTGTTTCGGCGGGAGATTCTGTTTCCCTGGCATAGAGACGGGAGAAGGGGGTTTAACCAGCGACGGCCACGTTGGGCATCTGGGGTGGGTCATCCTAACACTGAGGGCCTAGAACGCCGCCCACCGGGCTATCCGGGGGAGGGACAGAGGGATCAGTCCTGGAAGCTGGGCCGCCTGCTCACGCTGCCTGCCCCCTCGCGCATGTGTTCTGCTGTCCGCCGAGAGGAGGGAGTGAGCTCGGCTGCGTTCCAGATAACTGACATAGGGTCCCCTGGGCACCGGGGACACTGGGCCCGCGTTCTCTGTGGGGCGTCCCGGGCACTGCAGGTGCTGAGCGGCGTCCCTGGCCTCCACGCGCTCCATGCCAGGAGCTCCCCCCGCCTGATGGATGGGGACAGATGACCCTTGGGGTCGCACCCCCTCTCTGCAGGAAAGATAAAGACGAGTTTTTGCCCTTTCCCTTCTCTGCTCGGCCGTCCTAAGAGTCTCCCTCAGGGAAGGTCGGACCTGGCCATAGGGCGCCGGTGGCCCTGGCCGAGCTGCCTTCAGATTCCTCCGTGTGGCCTCTAGCAGGCGAACAAGTAAAGACGCCCTAGCGAACTCGCCAGCAGCGCCCCACGCCCGGGGGCCCACTTACGGGGACAGTCCCTTGCCGAGGGCTCGGGTGATCGTGGATGGCGGGTCAAACACCCCCGCGGACCCGCCTGCACCCTCGCAGACCCCTTGTCCTCTAATCTCTCTACGCAGCCCATTGCCGGGTCACTGTCCCCGCTTAGAAACAGGTCGGCACTGCGCCTGCGCGCCCCGCCGGGAACTACAAGTCCCAGGAGGCACGGCCCTGCTCCGAGACAGAGAGTCAGGTCACCGCGCCCCCTGAGGATGGGAGGTGTCTTCGCAGGACTGGGATCCCACCGCAGATACGTACCTCCCCTCCCGACCCCAGCATCCCCCCCACTTCACCACCTTCCATTGAGCCACACCCTAGCCCTTTATATTCTTTATTTTAAAACAATGACTTGAGCCAGGCGTGGTGGCGCACTTTTGTAATCCCAGCACTCGGGAGGCTGAGGCAGGAGGATAGCAGCAAGTTTGAGGCCAGCCCGGGCTACATAGTGAGTTCAAGGCCAGCCTTCTGCATAGCCAGACACTGTCTCAAAAAAAAAAACCCAAAAAAAACCCACAGAGACTTGCTTAGTTGTTAAATTTCCCAAGCTGGAAAATAGGTGAGAAAGTGCAAGTCATATAGTTAGCACGATCCTTGACACATAAAAGTTTGCCCTTAGGAAGATAATGTCTTCAGAAATCATATAAACGTATAATCACTGGACGCTCATTAACATTCTTTTAATAATCCTATTTCTTAACAATATCAATATATTGCTTGATACTACTAATATTAAATTAAATATATAAATGCTACTATAATAGACTAATTATATATATATATATATATATTTTTTTTTTTTTTTTGTCGTGCTAGGGATGGATCCAGGGTCTTGAATAGCTAGTTAGGAGCTCACCACTGAGCCCCACCCACAGCTCCTGTTTTGTTCATCTTTAATGTCCCATGAAGATCCCAGGGAACTATTTTATTTTATGTTATTTTGCGACAGTGGGTATTGCCTTTGCACTCAGCTGCATCCCCGGTCATTTTTAAAATTGTTTTAGGGTCACCTAGGCTGGAGGGGAACTTAAGATCCTCCTACCTCAGTCTCTCAGAGCACTAGAATGACAGGCGTGCACCACCAAGCCCAGCTAAAAAAAGGAGCTTTTCATAATTAGGTCAAAACAGCATGGTGCTCAAACAAACACGGGCAGGAAGAGCATGATGGTACAGCAGGCCTGAGGGCTGGATGGTAATAACCCAGGCACACAGGCTCTGTCTGAGGTGGTGTACAACTTATCTTGTGCATGCTAGGCAAATGCTTGCCACTGAGCTCCAAGCTTTTTTTGTGTGTGTGTGCTGGGGTTCGAACTTGGGCCCTTGTGCTTGCAAGGCAAGCACTGTAACCACTGAGCTAAATCTCCAGCCCCCCCCCTTTTTTTTTTAAAGGGAAAATGGACAACAATCATTTCACATGTAATCTCTCCTTTCAACGATGTGGGCAGGGGCTGGGGGTGGACCTCAGTGGTGAGCACTTGCCTAGCATGCATGAGACCCTGGGTTCCCTCCCCAGCACACAAAGCAAAACAAACCAATATATGTATGGACAATTCATGCAAACCATTAAAATGCCCTGCCTAGCAAAGAAGACATTTTGATAAGGCCAACTTTTGGTTAAGACAACCTTCATCTGTTGCACAAATCTTACTATGTGCCTGGCATTGACCCAAATACAGAATGAAACACAGTCTCTGATCTGTGGAGCCGACATCCTGATTGCGTGCGTGCGTGCGTGTGTGCGCGTGCGTGCGCGCACGTGCGCATGCATGTGGTTGCTGCCTTCCTTTACACATTTGGAAGTTGTGACAGCCATAGGTTGGCTGCCAGGACGCAGTCCCGTTCATGAAGTGTTTACAGAGAGCTGCCTGGAGGTGGAGAGCTGAGCTGATTTGGGACAAGGATACAGGTGCAGGCCAGGTGTGCTCAGCCCAGGAGGAGCCTGGAGTGCAGGAAGTGGATAAGAGAGACCACACCCACAGGCAATGCTTGTGCACAGTTGAGAAGTTGGCATCTGGGGCCCCGCGCGCCTGTGAGGCGCTGATACAGGAGAGGAGCTGTGAGAAGCCCAGCCTCCTTCCTCCTCCCTTCTCTGGCCCCTGTGCCCCTGAGCTGGCCCTGGGGTCAGAAGTCCAGGATCAAGGTGTCTGCGGGGCTGAGCCCCTCTGAAGTCTCTAAAGGAGGAGGCGTCCTGCCTCTTCCAGCTTCTGATGGTGTCAGGTTTCTTGGCTTGCGGCCACATCACTCGGACGCCACATGGCTGGTTTTTGAAAAAGGACCCTGGAGTGATGGCGTAATCCCAGCACTAGGGAGGTTGAAGCAGGAGGATCACTGTGAGTTCAAGGCCAGCTTGGGCTACATAATGAATTCAAGGCCAGCCTGAACTTCATAGCGAGACCCTGTCTCAAAAAAACAAACAAACAAAAAAAACCAAAAAAAATAAAACCAGGCAAAAAGACATATATCATCTGGCTAGTATTGTTTAAACAAAAATGGAAATGCTAAGTGTTTTCCAGGCCACAGGTTAGCTGGACTGTTGATAGTCCTGGTTCAGGCTGCTGAGTTCCAACTCTCAGAAATGTATTTACTGAGCCTGCTACTGGGCCTGAGGAAAGAGATAAGTCAGACATAGTCTAGACAGGCAGATATTTACAAACAAGTTTCTTCGTTCAACTTTTTTTCCCACCAAGTACAGCAGATTAACCCAGGGCCTCTGCACTAAGCTACATCCTCAGCCCTTTTAATTTATTTTTTAAAATTTTAAGGCAAGGTCTTGTTAAGTCGCTATGGTGCTCAGACTGGGCTGGAATTTGCAGTCCTCCTGCATCAGCCTCCCAGAGTGCTGGAATTATGGAATGGAGGCCTCACACATGCTAAGCACCTTCTCTACCAGGGCTACCCTCAACTCCCATTAACATTTTATGGTATTCTCTCTGGCACTGTTCTGGACCATCTATTTCCAGCAGAGTCGCCGGTGCCAATAGCCACGTTCTCCATCTTCACCAATATGGTAGCTGCTGGTCGTTTTGAAATGTAGCCAGTGCCACTCTGGAACCAAATTCTTCATTTTCTTAAATATTTTTTCTCATATTTTTTATTTTAATTTTTATTAGTTAACATTTACAGTACATACTGGTTACATTCATCGAGGGGAGCTGGTACATATACCTAACAGATCTTAATTCTTCTTCCATCTCCTTGAATTTTTTATGTTTTGCAGTGCTGAGAATTGAATCCCAGGCCTTGTGCATGCTAGGCAAGTACTCACCACTGAGCCATGAGCTTAGCCTTTTTCATTTTTTAGTTTGAGACAAGGTCTAAATTGTCCAAAATGGCTTTGGGAACTTGCAATCCCCCTGCCCCATCCTCCTGTGAGCCACCATGCCCAGAATTACCTATTTATTTATTTTTTTTTTCTGGTGCTGGGGATCAAACTCAGGGCCCTGCGCTTGCAAGGCAAGCACTCTAACCACGGAGCTAAATTCCCAGCCTATTTTTTGATTTTTGAGACAAGGTCTCACTCTGTAATTCAGGCTGGTCTTAAACTCACTCTGTGGCCCAGGCTGCCCTTGAATTTGAAGCGAACCTCCTGCCTCAGCCCTTGAGTGCTGGGATTACAGGTGAGTGCCACCCTTCCCAGCCCGAGAGAACTGTTTTTTTTTTTTTTTTTTTTGGTGCTGGGGATTGAACTCAGGGCCCTGTACTTGTGAGGCAAGCACTCTAACCACTGAGCTCAATCCCCAGACCCCTTGAGAGAATTTTTTAAATAGCAGCTTTAATAAGGTATAATTCACATACCATTTAATTCATCTATGTAAGGTGTTTAATTCAGTGATTTTGGGTATATTCGCAGAGTCGTGAATATACCACACATTATTATTACCACAATAAATTTTACATACTGATTTATTGGTTTTTGTAATACTAGAGATTTTGTTTTTGTTTTTGTATTCTAGGGCCTTCACACTGAGCAATCCTCCTGCCTCAGCCTCCCAGAGTGCTGGGATTACAGATGTGCCCCACCCCGCCTGATTTTCATTCCCTTTCATTATGAAATAATGTCCCAATGTATGAACAGATGCTCCCTGCTCATCCGCTGATGGACATTTGTATTATGTGTATTTTCAGGCTACCATGAGTAACGCTGCGGTGGAGGTCTGTGCAGGAGCTTTGGCGTGGATGTGTTTATTTCTCTTGCACAGATTCCTAGGAGCAGGATCACCGTGTCAGTTTGGTGTTTACTCTCTTGAGGAACTGCCAGACCGTTTCCACATTGGCTGCATTATTTTACAATCTCACCAGGAGCGTGGGAGGATTCCTATTTCTCCACATTCGTGCCAGTGCTCATTTTCTTTCCTCCCCCCCTTTCATTTGTTCTGATTTGTGTTGAATCAAAGCCGTGCTCGTAGGTGTAGCCGGTATTTCATTGTCGTTTAGATTTGCATTGCCTTAATGACTCATGATATTGGACATCTTTACACTCCGGTATTGGTTATTTGCATATCATTTGCATATCCTCTTTGGAGAAATGTCTATTCAGATCATCGCCCTCTTTCTTTCTTGCTTCCTTCCTTTCTCTCCAAGCACTGGAAATTGAACCCAGGGCCTTTGCACCGAGCTGCAACCTCAGACCTTTTTAGTATTTTTAATTTTGACACAGGATCTCGCTAAATTGCTAAATCACTCAGGACGGGCTCAAACTTGTGCTCTTCCTGCGTCAGCCTCCTTGAGTATTACAGACTTGCGACACCACATCCGGCCTTTTTAAAATTTAAAAAAAATTTTTTTTCCATTTTCTGTTGTAGTTGTAGTGCTGGGGATGGAACTCTGGGCCTCGCTCATGCTAGACAAGGGTTAACTATTGAGCAACACGCCCACCTCAACTTTAGCCCGATTTTCAGCCAGGATATTCACCTGGTTTGTTCTCTGCTGCACTATTAGGGATGGAGAATCGGTCAGTAGGATTATCAGCAATGAATGTTGAATGAATGGCTGTGTCAACAGCAGAATTTGTTGGTGTTGGATGCTGGTGGTTTTTAAGCGATATGATGGCCTCAGGTCTACCCTATTCTGCGTCCACCCTCAGGGAGCCCTTTCTATGACTGCCCCCAAATAGGTGCCACGCCCTCCACCTAGGCTAGCTATTTCCCCATTCACCGTGCTGCCTCAGCCTTTTCCGGCCGCGGTTGTCCCTGGCAACGCGTGGTGTCTGGCTTCCTGTATTGATTCGAATCGTCGGTGACGTCACGTCCTCCCGAGATGCTCCATGCACGCAGGCGCAGCTGTGCCAAGTGGGCGTGGCGAGTCCGGTCCGAATTGCTTGGGGGTGTGGCAGAGGCGTGGTCGCAGCACGCAGCGCGCCGGCGTGGGGGCGTGGTCGGGCGCGGGGACGCGCGCGGCGGAGGGAGGGAGCCGGGAGGCCGCGGAGCAGCGAGCGCCGCCATATTAGGGACCGTGGGGCCCCGGATCCCGTCTGCGGCGGCCGAGGCCGGGCCAGACGGAGGAGCGGGGGCCGAAGGAGCTTGCGGCGCGGCTCCGGAGAGGCGGGGCCGGCGGGAGCCAGCGGGCGACGGGAGCGAGCCAGGTGAGGCGGCCTGGGGCTGCGGGACCCGCCCCCCGGGCCTGAGGCGGAGGCAGGGCCGGCCGCGATCCCTCCAAAACCGAGCCGACGGGTCGGGCCCCAGCCTCTTCCCCAGCTCAGGCTCTTTCAGGAGCATCAGCATCCCCCGAATGCCGGGCCCCGCGGGCTGCGCTGGGCTCGGGTGACCTCAGTATCCCCGTCTCGCGTCCTAACCCCCGAATTTGAGATCTCCCCAATTCAGGCTGTGCGTAACCTCCCCGTTCCGAGCCAGCTGCAAGCTGTGAGGACCCCCCCAGCGCCCACCCAGTCGGCGCCCACCATCCTTTTTAAAATGTCAGACTGAGCTCTGCCTGTCCAATAGAAGAAGACCCCATTTTACTCCCCCGAGTCCCTTAGAACAGCAGGTCCATGCACCCTAACCCGGGATTATTATTTCTCTTTGGCTTGTGAACCCCGACTCTTCCACAATCCCACGCTCTCAGTCCACCCCTCCCCATGTTTAAACTGCCCCCATCCTCGTGTGTGTTTTGATTTCCCCTCCCCAGTAAAATGCATTCTGAGCCCTGGACCTCCAGATGTGGCCAGACTCTTGGGTGCTGGGACCTTGTCTGCCTGCGGTCACCATTGGAGGCTCCAGGCCTGGCCAGGGACAAGGAAACAGCCGGAGCCCAGGAGCTTTAGATATATACATGTCCTCATTACACCTGGCCTCCCTGATTCCTGCTCCCCCACCCTCACAGCATTGCTGGCCAACAGCACACATTGATCCCCACAACATATGACCTACTCGTCCTGCAGCGACCCCATCAAAGCCCAACCCCCGCCTCTGCTCTAAAGCTCCATCGTGTCCCTTCAGACCCAAGCGGGGCCACCTCTATCCCCTGCACTCAGAATGTGCCCCCCACTCAGCTGTTTGGTGAAAGCCCGTGGACCACCCACCCTCCTGGACCTGTCTCCAGCCCTGAGCTTGAGACCCACCCAGATGCAGGTATTTGGCCTAAACCTGCTTTGTTTTTTTTCCCTGCTTTGTCCACTCAAAACTCATCCCCTGGTTTAGCACATCCCTCAGGGTGGGGAGCAGATCCCCCAGCCAGTCTACTGAGCTAGTGATGACCTCATACTTCTGCTGGTGAGGCTGTGCCCCCGCCCAGCCTCTTACTGTCCTGTGAATGAGCGTGATTTGTCTAATGAGAAATCAGCCACCCAGAACACATGGCTTCCCCCTGGGATCAGGGCTGAGGGAGGGACTTTGAAGGAGGTTGGGGCTGGATTTGCAGGCATTGGAACCCGATGACCGCTGTCTCCTGGGGACCATCCCTGGGGTGGTGCGTGGTGTGCGCAGAACACATCCAAGACCGTTTATCACGCGGAACTTCTCTTCACCCACAATGGCTATGTCAAGGGCGCATCTGTTCGGGCACCGCTGGACTAGGGCAGCTTGGGTGCTGGGGAGGAGGCAGCACTGGGCTGTTCTGTAAGGAATTTTGTGAGGATGTGGCTCCCTCCAGAGACTGTGGCTCTGATTGGCTGTGGCTCCCAATTTCAGCAGGCTCCAGCTGACTGGCCCATTTGCCCTAGTGACAGTTGTCCAAGTGAAATCTCAGTATCTGCCTTGGCCTCAGGGTGGTGGCTTCCGGGTAGGGACAGGAGGACCTAGCAAACAAGAAGTCGTGCTAGGGCTTCCCAAACTGGGCTGCTCTGGTTGCATACTACTTATGGGGGCTCCTGGCTGGGTGGGTTTTGTACCCCAGGGACTCCTGGGGACAGGTCTGGAATGGGGTTGGTCGAAGGGACCTTTCTTCTTGGGTCACTTGGAACTTGGTCTCTTAGGAGCTCACTAATCTCAGCATCCTGTGGGTCCCTTCTAGCACTGGCTCAGCTCTGCCCCCAGGGGATTCTGGGGACAGGTGTAGCTGTCACACAAGGGGAGCTCCTGGCATAGAGCGGGTGGAGGCCAGGGATGCTGCTCAGCACTTGCAGTGCCCAGATGTCCCCCCCAGAGGACCCTTGTGTCCACAGCGTCCTGATAAGGCTGAAGTCCTGTCCTGCCCAGGGATGGACTCAGTGCATTGGGCCCTCTGCTGGGAGGCTCCTTGGGGACTCATATGGAGGGAAGCGTTCTCTGTCCAGATGGCTCTGTGTCCTCAGGTGACCTGTTTGACAGCTCTGCTTGTCATTGCCCGCCTGTCCTAACTGTGCTCTATAGAGCCTGCCCTGGAGACATGGGCCTGGACGCCTGGCCAGCATGTATGTACTGAGGGCACAGCACAGACCAGGCCCTGGCAAGCGCCTGTTTGCCTGGCCCTGTGTCCTTGCTGTGAGGGGAACGGGAGTCGTGTTCTGCTTTCCACCTGGCCATTCAGCCCTTGTGCCCAGTCAGTGCCACACCCCACCCCCTACCCGGAAAACATGTTTTGGGCTGTGAATCCCTGTCCCTTGGTTCCCTACTTGATGTGGTCACTCAGTCTCTTTCACTGGTCCTTCTTTAAAAAAAATTTTTTTTAGATTGTCGTTGTTAACAACCCTATTCAGATACAGTGCTCATGCCGCAGAGGTCACATGAAATGTGTACAGTTCATACTGGGCTTGGTACCACATGCCTTGGAGGCAGAGGCAGACGTTTGAGCTCAGACTGGGCAACTTAGTGACTTAGCCAGACTCTGACTCCAAATAAAAAATTTTAGGGTGTAGCTGGGTGTAGAAGCTCACACCTGTAATCCCAACTCTTAAGAGGCTGAGGCAGGAGAATCACTGTGAGTTCAAGGTGAGCCTAGGGTACATAGTGGCCCAGGTACCTTTCAGGATACATTCCAGGCCAGCCTGGAAGAATGAGAACCTGTCTCAAAAAACAAAATGCAAGCAAAGAAAAAATTGTTACAGTGTGATGGCCCACACCTGTTATCCGTGCAGTTGGGAGGCTGGGTCAGGAAGGAGCACCATGAGTTCGAGGCCAGCCAGAACTACATAGGAAGATTCTGTCTCAAAAAACCAAACACCAAAAAAAAATTTTTTTTTTTTTTTTTAAAAAGAGCTGGGGCTGTAGCTCGGTGGACCCTGGATTCAGTTCCTAGTACCAAGAAACAAGGTGGGGAGGGGTGTACAGACCTTGTCACTACGGTCCACTTCCTGAACATTCCGTCACCCCAAAGGGAGCCCTGTCCCCATGAGCAGTCACCTGTCCCCTCTCCAGCCCCAGCACCCACGAGTCCACTTCCTGTCTCTGGATCCGCCCTGGAGGCCAGCACATATTTCCCCTGAAGTCCCACAGGCAGCCCTGACTGCCCGTCAAATCAGCCTGCTCCATGGCCCTTTCCCTGCCCCTCAGCTCCGTCTACAGTGCAGAGAAAGACTTTTCCCTCCTTCTGCCCAGCAGCTCTCACGCCCTTCCCTCCAGGTGCCAGGTACTGAGTACCTGCACAGGCACCCTGGTCCCTTTCCCTCTGCCCTTGCACGTCTCATGGTGAGGTTTGTGTGCGACCCGCCCAGGGGCCTGGCTCAGGAGACCTGTCCTTCTGGCCTCTCCATCTTCCTTTCTGCCCTGGTGTCCCCAGACTGCTTCGTGGTTCTAGGAAGCAACCGCCGAGCCCTTTTTGCTTTTTGTTTTCTGGGGTCTCTGTTTGCAGTGCTGGGCATGGCGTGAGCACCCTACAGAGCCGCATCCCAGCCTTCTGTACCTTTCTGCTCCTCTTTTGGGAATGATCCCTTCTCAACCTGGGGAATCTGGGTGATGCCTGGGGACATGTGTGGCTGTCACACTCGGGGAGCTCCTGGTCCGGAGTGGGTGGAGGCCAGGGACACCCCACAGAGCATGCCAGCCCCAGTGCCCACAGTGCCCGGCGGAGAGAGAGCTGACCCTCGCGCCGCACCTTCCTCCTCAGCCCACCATGGCCTGCGGGCCGAAGCGTTGGCCAGACTGAGGAAGCCCTCGTGGTGCCCTGAGCTGCCAGGGCACCATGCTGACCTCTTGAATGTTGCGTTCATCCTGGAGCACTCATGTCCGTGTGGGCTGTGCACACCTGAAGTCACCAGGTCACACAGGGTTGTGGGTGCTTGGTGGTGCCGGAGGTACCCAGGCAGAAACTCCTGTCTCACATGGGCCAAGCCCCATGGGGACAGCGTCACAGCTCCTGGGACCTGTGTGGCTGGCACGGGTTGGTGGGGCACTGGCATCGGCTGATAGACGATGAGGGATGCATGGATGGGCCCGTGTGTATGCTCTGGTGCTCCCCACGGCCACGCCTCTCCTGGTGACCGCATAGTGCCCTTCCGGCCCCTGGCCCTCAGGGTCACGTCTAGGCCAATGAGAAGTCAGGGCTCCCCGCGCCCAGCCACTGTCCTTTGGAGGTCAATGTCACATCACAGCTGTCTGGTGGCTTCCAGTCCAGAGTGGTTGGACCCTCACTTTGCAGCACGTCGTGTGTCACTGTGTGACGCACACACGCATGTACCAGGGTGGACGGCTTGAGAGGACACTGTGGTCTGTGGCCAGGTCACTGGCGTGGCAGTGTGGCCTCCTGGGTGCGTGCCTGCCATTGAGGCTGGGGGACCAGCCACCATGCACTCCCTGGGCGCCTCCCACTTCACAGGCCTGGCAGCTGGTCCCGCAGGTCTGCAGGTGGGACGGGACGTGTTACTGTGCCAGGGAGATGAGACCAAGGTCCCCAAGCTGCTGAAGCCACTCAGCCAGTAGGGGTCAGCTTGTTCCCACGCATCTGCTGCATCAAACTAGGACATTGCCGGGGTGTTTGGTGCCCCATGGTGGGTGGGAGAGCACAAAGAGACCGCTGCAGGACTCTGCTCAGTGAGGTGTCCTGGGCTCCCTGCCTGACCATGCTCACGATAAGGTTGTGACGCTGAGGGTGCTGAGTGCAGGGAGATGAACAGGGACAGGGTGACACTGGGAGAGTGGGTGACACCCTGTCTGCTGCTGGTGGCTCTTGTTGGAGCTCTTTTCCAGGAGGAAAGGAGTGCCCAAGAGGCCCTCACCCGGCTCTGTCTGTGACACTGTCTGGAGTCAAGGACTCGACAGCTCGGCCCAGCCTGGCTCAGCCCGCATCTGCCTGCGACCTTGGCCAGGGCTGCTGTCCCCTCCTGTCTTGAGACAGGATCAGGCCCCTGCACCAGGAGGGGGCAGGATGAGCCAGTGTGTAGAGTTTGAATTTGGTGAGTCCTTCACCTGCAGGTGATGCCACCCCCATGGGACACTGGGTGATGTCCAGGGACATCCATGGTTGTCATGACTGGCAGAGCTCCCAGCATGGAGGTCAGGGTGCTTCCCAGCACCCCCAGTGCGCACACAGCCAGACCACAGTCAGCCTCTGTGTAGGAGTCACACGTCTGTCACTGGGATGTATCATGTCCTGTTCCTTAAGAGCCTGAAATATAAAAGCAGTAGGGACCAGTTTTTCAAGATGAGCAGGGCCTCGAAGGAGTCAGAGTTTGGCCAAGAGCTTCTGGGCCCAAGTACTCTTTTGCTGGGGGAAGTCGGGGAAGGTGCGGGCTTCCGGGTGTGTGCCGCCCCGGTAGCCTGGAAGTCACCAGAGTCCCTGTGTCATGGGGTGGGAGGACCAGGACAGGTCTTGCCCTGGCAATGTGGGCCTCTGGAGTATCTCGCGTGGGCATCCTGGGCGCTGTGGGTGCTGAGCCGCCTCTGGGCCTCCACACACTGCAGGCCAGCGGCTCTCTACCCCCACCCAGCAGTGACATTCCTGCCGGCCTGGCACTGCCCACCTCCCTGGAGCCCCTGGCGGGGTGGAGAGTGCCGGGAGGATGCAGCATGGTGGCCCTTGGAGAGCTGGGCCGGGAGCTGGGGCCTTTGCCTCAGCCCAGAGCACACAGTGGGGACCCGCTGGACATGGCCACCCCTGGCCTCGCTGAATAGGGCGCCTTTGTCAGCTGGCAGGGTCACGTGTCCCCCAATCTTGAGAGCTGGCTGGGTGGGCCAGGATGGGACAGAGCAAGGCCAGCAGCCCTCCTGGCGTGAGTGAATGGCGGGGATCTCGCCACACCTGCGCCTGCCTCAGTCACCAGCCGGTGTGTTTCCACTTGGTGGCCCAGCTCTGTTGGTGTGTGACTCTGTCAATTACGTGGACCCGTGTACCTTGTCCCGGCTCTGTCACCTGATTTGTCCCTCAGTGACATTTCATCAGGGGACTTCCCAGCTGTGCAGCCTAGAAGGGAGAACCTTGTCGGCCTGCTCCACCCGGTAGTGGGTTTCGTTTGCTTGTCTTTGTGGTTCGAGAGAGTGAACCCTGGGCTTTCCTGATGTGCCACACCCCCCGCTATTTTTATTATTTTAAATTTTTTTTTTTTTGGTGCTGGGAATCTAAGTCAGGGCCTTGTGTCTGCGGGGCAAGCACTCTAACCACTGAGCTAAATCCCTAGCCCTGTTGTTTTAAATTTTGAGACAGAGTCTTGCTAAGTCTCTAAATTGTCATGGCTGGGCTTGAACTTGCAACCCTCCTGCTTCAGCCTCTCATTGCTGGGATGACAGGCATAAGCGACCACATGCAGCCATGGTGGTAGGTTTTTTTGTGGTTTTTTTTTTTTTGCTTTGTTTTTTTGAGACAGAGTCCCACCTGTAGCCCAGGCTGGCCTTGAACTCATGGCAATCCTCCTGCCTCAGCCTCTCATTGCTGGGATTACAGGCATGCACCACCACATCCGGCTTGTGGTGGTAGTTTTTGAACAGCCAGCATGTTTGCATGACACAGAATTCAAGAAGTAAAAGTAACGGCCAGCTGGTCGCTGTGTGGCTTCCTTCCTCCCAACCCTCCTGAGCCCACCCCTCTCCAGTGGGCTGTGTCACCTGCTCCAACGGCAGGGTGGGGGTGTGCGGGTCCCTTCCTCCTGCCCTGGGCCGAAAGCAGATGTCCCTCTGCACACTCGCACCAGTTTCTAAGGATAAATGCTTGGGAGTAGCGATCCAGCATCTGGGAGGGCACTTTTACACACTCGAAGTAGTTGCCAAGTCATTTTGCTCAGAGGCGCAGCCGCCGGGGCTCCTGCCAGCCGTGTGGGCGTCGAGGGCCCCCACCACGTGCCAGGTTGCGAGGGCGGGGGCAGCACTCCGGGAGCCGCTCCCTCAAGCCCCGAGCCTGCGCCCAGGCTGGGAGGGGCTGCTGTGTCTGTGGTGTGGTGTCGTGGACGAGCGTGGGCCGCTCGCCGCCCGGCCTGCAGGGTCACGCTGTACACCAGAGGCCGGGCCCGCCACCTGCCAGCATGGGGAGCACACGCCATTGCGGTTCTAGTCCCAGTCGCCCACTGCAGGGTAGGCGCGGTCGATGACACGGGTCATGCTGTTCAGTCAGATCCCCTCGTCCTCGGAAAGTGACCGAAGCAGCTTATCTCCATTGAAAACACCCGAAGAAAATCTCAATACCGGGGCTGCTCGGCGGGGAGCAGCAGCCTGCCACGCCTGAGGCCTGGGCTCCCACGCCTAGCGCTGCACAAAGAGGAAAAGAAAAACAGGTCCCAGATGTACGGAACACACACAGACGCTTTCCTCGTGATTATTTCCTAAACGACACAGTATGGTGCCTACTTGGAAAGCATACACGTTGTTCCACCTTGAGATGATTAACTCTCCCGGAGTGGTCCTGGAACCAGTTCTCCCACCATATGAAACAAACAACAAAACAAAAAATAATGTGCTAGGCATGAAGGCGCTGCCTGTGATCCCAGCACTCCAGGAGGCTGAGGCAGGAGGATGGCAAATTTAGTGAGATCCTCTCAGAATAAAACGTTTGAAGAGGAACTGGAGATGTAGCTCAGTGCAGAGGCCCTGGGTTCAATCCCCAGTACCACCAAAAAGGAAGAGCGAAAGTAATGTGGTTTGTATTGGGGGTTGGAGGTGCTGGGGATCAAACTCAGGACCTTACTTTTGCTAGGCAAGCTCTCTACCACTGAGCTAAATCTCCAACCCCAAGTAATGTGGTTTGGGCCTAAGTATTTTTTTTCTTTTTTGGTGGTGCTGGGGATGGCCTCCAGGCCCTTGAGCATGCTAGGCAAGCACTCACCACTGAGCATAACCCCCAGCCTTTTTTATTTTTGTTTTGAGACAGGATCTTGCTAAGTTGCCCAGCCTGGGCTCAAACTTGAGATCCTCCTGCCT
>PVJO010027661.1:0-19330 GCA_004026905.1 Hystrix cristata
AATTTTCGACATGCAGTTAGCCAATTTTTCCAGCACCATTTGTTAAATAGGCTATCCTTCTTCCAGTGAGGGTGTTTGGCTCCTTTGTCAAAGATGAGGTATTTGAGTGTGTTTGGGGTTGTTTCTGTATCCTCCAATCTATTCCATTGATCCTCAGGTCTGTCTTTTTGCCAGTACCATGCTGTTTTTAATACTGTAGTTTTATGTCGGGGACTGTGATGCCCCCTGCTTTACCCCTGTTGCTTAAGATCGTTTTTGCTATTCTTGGTCTCTTCTAATTATTCACTTTCTAATATGATTCCTTGTGAAGCAAAGGGGCACTATTAAAAGTGGAAATTTTGAAATCTGCTTTTACATATATTTAAATTTAAGAATTACAGGTCAATAATATCGAGAATTTGTATATCCTGTTTGATACAGCATCAATTTTTGTTTTGTTTTGCATTTTGAGGATGGGATCTCACTATGTAGCCCAGCCTGGCCTTGAACTCCCAAGTGCCGCGATTATAGGTCTGTACCACCATGCCTGGTCAAGTAGTTTCAATTTTAAACATGATTAAACTTTCTATATTCAATAACTAGAATTCAAATACCATGAAGTGAAATACATATAATTACCAGTCAATGCCAAAAATAATTTTGCATTGTGATGCACAAAAAGTTTAGAACTCATTCTAATTTTAAAAGGTAGAACTTCCTATTGACTTTGAACATGAAATTAGAATTTTTTTTAATTAAAATTTTTATTCAAGAGATTTCATCATGGATTACTACTGACCAGAGAGTCAGAAGAGAGGAGAATATATAAAGACTTTTCCATATTATTGGTAAATTCTCAATTTTCCTGCTCTTGAGCAGTACCAAGTAAACACTCATGATAAAGTAGAATAATTCTGGCATAAAGAGAGAGCCCACAAAGACACTCAAATTGAAAATTACAAAATTTCATATAACTTTTCACATGTGTATTTTCATATTGTTCTCTGAAAAGTTCTATTTTATTTTATTTTATTTTATTTATTTATTTTTTTTTTTTTTTGGTGCTGGGGATCAAACTCAGGGCCTTCTGCTTGCAAGGCAAGCACTCTAACCACTGAGCTAAATCCCCAGCTGAAAAGTTCTATTTTATCCATTCATTACCTTCAAGTTTTACAGAATAAGCAGGAAGGATGGAAGGAAGGAAGACAGGAGGGGAGAGAGGGAGAGCGCAAGAGAGAGAGGAGGGAAGATGCATAAAACTGTACACACGAATATTTTATTTGTGGAGAATTCATAAAATTCTGGCACTCAAGATGAAGGCTTTGGATATTTATTAACTTGTTCACTATCCATACCAAATTTAGAATTCTGGAATTAAATTGAAACATAAAATTCATTTCCCATTTGATAAAACAAACAAAAGGATATAGTTTGGAAAGTTGTTTTATTTAGAAAATTTCAAAACTCATGAATGAGTAGGTTTGCTTATCGAACTTACTTTTACTTTATAGTTCCATACTTGAATAATATAAATTATGGAGACTTCAGGTGTACTTTTTTGGAAAAGTATACAGGAGAGAAAATTCATTTAAAATGAGCTCAAAATTAGAATACACCTGTATCTTTTAGTGTGAAAATGTTGTTCAATTTAGACATTCCCAGTGTATTCTGGTCACACCTCTTCATGTATGAGTTGAGGCATAGTAGTTGTTCTGTGACTATCCCCAAATAGGGGAACATCAAAATAGGCTGCAAAAGAACTATCATGTGTTTTATATACATTAAATTTATTACAAGTAAGTGCTTTATTCTGCATTATATTACCTGGTTCATTTTGTTGAATCAAGTGGGAGAAGTTTTACTTAAATCTATATAAACCAACGTAAAATTTGAATTACCTACATTACCATATATACCAAGAATATACTGAAGACCACATATTTAATTATAAAGTAGAAAAATGCAAACTAATTCAATTTGCAAACATTTCCTTGATATTCAGTGGATTTTTCTTTAAATGAATCAACTATCAAGTACTGAATTCTTAACCAAAAGCAGAAAGATTCGAAGATTAAATTTCGGTTCTTATATAACTAGAGGCAAATTACACACAAGCACACACACACACACACACACACACACACACACACACACACACATGAGAGGTAGCCTGTTTATGTGTAATTACAAAAATGCACAAAATTTCATTATCATAGTTTGCTTAGACAAAACTAGTCTTTCATAAATACGGTTCAAATTTCAATTACCACAACATATTAACTAGGAGTAGCTATAGACAGTATAAATTTTACTACTAGTTCTTCAGTCCACAAATCACTACATAAATAAAAAATGCCCATGATTGTCATTGGCCAGTCAAGTCATTTTTTTCACATGTCTAGAGTAGTCATTCATTTAATATTCAGTTTTGTGCTAACTGAAATTCTGACAGCAGAACATTTAACTGTGTTGCCCCTCCATGACGCCACATGGCATTTTATAAAAATTTTTCTTTGAAAAGATTTTGGCCAACGAAGATGAGTGTAGAGCAAAGATACTAAAAGTGATAATGCCAGAAGTGAAAATCTATTATAAATGGACTTAAGAAGAAATGAGTCACCTTCAGAATGCTAACACTGGTTTTATTTGAATGACTATAAATAAACAAGTAAAATAACTTAATGAAAAAAAATTATTGACAGAAATAAGGAAAGCTATTGTGATTTTAAAAAGATGAAAATGTCCCAGAGCAAGTGATACCTAGAAAGTACTCTATAAAAAAAGGAGGTTTCAGAGATATTTTACAACATCAAAAGAACAACATTGAAAATTTTGGATAATCTAAATTTAGAAAATAGTATGTCAGTTCACTAAGGCATAGACAAGTGCTTACCTCATATTCTTAGTTATACAAAGAGAAGAACAAGATGAGCACTGTGTACAGTAACCCTGTTTGGCTTTTGCCAAGAAATAAAATGCATTAATTCTCAATTGCTTGATTATTGTAAATTATAGTCTGCAATGATTTGAATGTTTGTGTTATCGCAAAAATTCATGGCTGGACATAATTCCCAAAACAAGCTATAAAGAAGCAGGACTATTAGTAGGTGACTATGCGATGACGGCTTCTCATGAATGGGATTAAGACCATTATAAACAGGCTTCACACAGGGGCCATCTGTGCTGTCTGTCTTCTGCCCTGCGAAGACACAGCAACAACGCACCTGTTCCAAAGCAGAGAGCTTCCACCACCTGCCAAACCCGCAAGCCTTGGTTTTAAACCTTCCAAGTTTCCAGATGTAACAGGGCTCACCAGAGGAAGAGAATTCACACCAAATACCTGTGTATCATTGTAGAAGGGATTTACTGCGTAGGCCCACAGTGTCAGAAAGCAGAGTCCCATAAGCCATTTGCAGAATCAGACGTGGATGAAAAGAAAACAGTAGTTCACAGGGAGGAGCCAGGGAACCAGTAGCAGTCAATGGCTAAAAGTCTGGAAGCTTACTGCAGAGTCACTGGTGTAAATCTGTGTCGTAAAGCCAAACAGTCTGCACTGGAAGGCCGCAGAGCCTGCACTGGAAGCCTGAAGGAAACGCAGACCAATGTCCAGAGGCAAAGATGAGGACTGGAGCTTCTCCAGAGAAAAAAAAGGACGGGTGACTTCCTTCTTCCCTTTTTGCTCCATTCGGCCACAAGCCTATTGGCTGGTGCCTCCCACATCCTGCACAAGGCTTCCCCCCTCAGTCTGCAGCCCACACGTCAATCACTGACAGACACATTGGCCTTCCTGATCTGCAAGGTTGTTCTTCCTCAAGTCGAGGCGACATATCAAAGTTAATGATCACACCACAAATGTGAGAAATCAGTTTGTTTTGTCTATAAGTTACCATTTACATTTTGTTATAGTAACACAAGTGGACTAAGACAGTGTACTAAGTAAGTATTTAAAATTAGTTTTGTGCTTTTACATCCTGGATGTTTATATTTGATGTTAAGGGAGCTTTGAATGTTTCAAAAAAATATAAGGTAATGTAAAATCCAACTTTTATTTTCCTTTATTAAGATCACTTTGCATAGCTTCATATTTCATTGTCATTCAGTCTTGAAAACCATAAAATTAAAGACTGCGTTTTATACACCCCACAAAGATATGCGTATATATAAGTTAAGATTGTAATCTCTATTTTGAAATTATCTGAGAGTTATTTCACCATTGAAATTGGTTCCTTATCAACCAAGAATAAGGAAAAAAAATTCTGATGAGAGATCTTCTTCTTTTCCTTTTTTCTCATTCAACTGAGAGGGAAATTTTTGAGCATTCTGGTTCTAGTACAGACTTGGAGTGAGAAGCAGTTCCAATCTTGAAGATGTTTAAAAGATACAGCTACGTGTCATATACATGTATCTTATGGGTGAGCAAGTTAAAGGTTATTAAAGTAAAAATAGCTAAATAATTTTCCTTTTAAAGAAATGTTTTAGCTATGAATACTTAAGAAATATCTATTACGTTCACTTGAAAATACTGATGATTTCTTTAAAATTTTACATCTGGTAATGTTTCTGTCAAAAATACCATGCCATTAAAATGCAATTTAGAGGAGCATTCTTTGGAAACCATTACATTCCTTCATGTTTTCTTTTAGAAATATATACTCTTTTAGTGATTTTAAATCTAAAAAAGCCTTTTTTCCTTGGCTTGATAAATAACTACTATTTCAGACACTAAAAAGTCTCATTTTTGCTGGTAAATAGCAATTTATCAAAGGCATTAGGACATAAATAATTCTTAAGTGGGTATTAGCGATATCTATGGTAGGTTTTTTTTTTAAAACTGGCAGCTTCAATACCCTTTTTTTAAAAAATAGATTTAAAAAAATATATGTCCGACAATGTCCCTGTTGGTTATTTTAAATGCAAGTGTTTCCCGTGGCAGTTGTGGTGAATACAAAGAAAACTGAAGACTGAGAAAAATACCAAGTTAGCTCATTTGTGATAGACTCTGCTAAACTGGTATAAAGTCAGGTCTTGATGATTTTTCATACCTGTCCATGTCAATAAACTTGAAATATGTAGTTCACACCTCTGGTAGAAGCAAGCTATTCTGCTGAGGATGCTTTCAACCTTGAAAAACAGTAAAAATAACACCAACAAGAATGCCCACTACAAAGAGATGAATTTCTAATAGAAACACACACACACACACACACACACACACACTCACAGACTCTGCCTACTTTTGCTACTTTTTGCTTCTACCCAATAATCAACCAGGCCCTAAACCCTGAAATCCTGGAATATTTCTCATCTACAAGCAATGCGATGCTAGCATTCCTTTACTGTAGAAATGAAAGTTTCAACCATTTCCTTATAATTACGGGCTTAGTGAAGAGGCATTTTTTTTAAATGGGAAAGCTAATCAATCACTTAAGACTTAAACTGGGTGTATATGATAACTTTAGTGTGGTCCATTTGTTTTACTTCCTAAAATCTATGTGAGATTCATTTTTACTGATCTTACATGAAGAGAGCAGGAAAAAGGGTCACATACTAAATAGAAATAAGCCACACTGGGTTTCATTGTATAACTTACTTTAAATAGTGTGTAATCCTACACCATCCCATGTAAGGTAGCTGAGTGAGTCCAGACACCTGGCTCATGTCTTTATTTCCATTGATTTATGTGTTGTCTTCCATAAGTTAGTTCCTTTTCCAGTTCTGTTTCATATTTGTTAATCAAGTGGATAAACTCGATCTGACATTTCCAAGTCAAAGCTTTCATGGAGATGCCTCAGGTTCGTCCTGGACTGGATTGAGCAAGTGTCTAGCTTCCCAATCTTCACATGAATCCAGCAGGAAAATACCACTCTTACATATTCATATACTGCTTTTAGTGATCTTATTATTGTTGCTGTTTTTGAGAGAAAATAGACCTAGAAATTCATTAAGTGCTTGTGACTGTTTGGAAGGGATCATTTCTATAGTGCCTTTTAACATCTATAATTGAGCCTGCTAGCGATGGAAATTGGTACTCAGAGTTGTTATTACCGATAATAATGACACAGTTATGTCACTAAAATACAGAGATTTTTAATATAATAAGTTCCAAATTCATATAAAGCCAGGTTTTAAGGCACACATTTGTTCATAAATTGTTTTTTGGACGATAGAAAACATTTTTCCATCAAAGCAATTTTAAGGTGAAGTAGTAAGGCTAGATGAAAGAAAAATCATAACAAAACAAAATTAATTTAACTGTTACAGAAAAATGTGTTTTCTGTAAAGAAGACTGGCAAAAAACTCATGAAATGTTTAATTAAAATTCTGTGAAAAATACAAAACAAAATTAATTTAACTGTTACAGAAAAATAATGTTTTCAGTAAAGAAGCCTGGGAAAAAAGAATCAGAATGTTTGAAAAAATAGCATCATAGATTGAGTTTTTACAGTTTATCTTATGTTGAAAGACAAAAGATTTTGCAGATATAATTGTAATTTGATTTTCTTCTTTGGTTTCAGAGTTATCCAAAGAGACATAATTAGAAAGACAGGTTTGTACTGATGTTAACCTGGAAGCTAAAATTTAAAAAATAAATTTAGAATCTGATGCTCACTTAACTTTACTCAGAATGTGAGATTTTCTCAATCCCGTGAAATTGTGCTCTCTCTCCAAGATAAACCTAAAGATCCTGTATTAAGAATGGGAAGAAAAATGGTAAAAATACCTTTTGCCACCTATTCCTATCTTTGTGTAAATACATTGTTTTTTTAATTCGAAGCTGTGATACTTCAGGCAGTACTTGTATAACACTGGTGAAATACTTACATGTTTTCAAAATCTTTCCTGAGAAGCATAGTTGAAAATATCAGTAATGGAGGAAAAGTAAAATCTAAAGGAATCTAAGTATCTAGATAATTTATTCACTAGAAACACAAATATGTACCTATTTCAAATGCCATTAATTCTACTTAAGCATTGGTTTTGAAAGTTTATTTCATTTATGCTGGAATATTTCCAAACTGTTTTTTGTAAAGGGCAAAGATGGTTCAGAATCAACAGCTGATTAGTGCCTTGTTCAGTCTTATGAATAAATGAGACACACTTCAAAAGTGATCATAATGATTTCTATAAAATTTTAGATTCACCAATCTTAATTCTTGAGTATGTGTATATTTTGCAGGAATCAACATGATTATTAACCATCTGCTATTATACTGATTTAGCATCCAACAAAGATTTTAGTTTCTATGATTTTTGGAATGGAAATTCCATAGCATTACATTTCAAAATTGCATTTATTATAGGGAAAAAGGTACAATCATTGTGACCTAAAAGGTGGTACATAATGGGCCCTCAGGTACTCTGCATATATTTGGAAGCTTTATAAATATGAAGGAAATTTTAGTTAATATTTATTCATTGTTATCACTAAATAAGAATTCTTCCATATCTTTATTTGAATTCTGGTTTCACACCAGAGAATTCTGCTTTCATAACAGAGAAACAATGCAGTATTTGAGACGCTTTTCCTCCTAATGGGTGTTAGAATTACTATTATTCAAAAAATAAAAATATGTGCCCAAAAGATCTCGAAGGGTGTGTACTCGAATGCTAAATATGCGTTTTCCTTTCCACTCTTGGCTATTGCAACTAAAAAGAAAATAATGCCCTACTTTATTTTTTAAAATTAAGTCTACAAGTTATCCTAAAGGAAAAAGATCAATTAGTTCATACAATGCATCAGTTAACTATAAGAGACTTTCTCATCTTGTGTAGTTTTTCTATGCTCAATCAATTTAATATGGAAACCCCAGCTCTGGGAAGTAACAGAACAGTCATTCTTCAGCAGACGGTCATTGTGATCAAATTAACTGCGTCCACCCTGCACTATTTAAACATAAACCTATGAAGTCGATGCCTGGTGGTTGTATATATTTTTTTTAATTAAAAGAAAAAACACTGGATTTTTAGCATGCAGTCAGCATTGAGGACGATTAGCATAAGGCAGTGGTTCTCTAAGTGTAGCGTGCTGGAGAAAAATTAGCACGCTTGAGATTTTGTTAGAAATGTGCATTCTGTAGTCCAACCAAAGACCTACTGAGTCCGAAACTCTGGGAATGGAGTCCAACTATCATTATTTTAATAAATTCTGTAGTTGGTTCTCATGTATATTCAAGTTTGTGAACAATTCCATAAGATCGTATGAAGAGTTGTGATTTTTTTACTAGGTAATATGAATTAGACTTGTTCATTAACCATTTACAACCAAGAGAATCTCTTAGAAACAGAGATCACATTTTATGTTTTTTCTATATCTGCATCGAATGTTGTATAAATGTGTAAATATATATATTGAGTTATCAATACATATGTATTGATGAGCTTGCCCCTTTGTATTTGAGGTGGTTTGTGCTTGAAATGGTGGAAAATTTATTGGTTTAGATAGAATGTTTGCATCTCCCTACCAATTCAGATGTTGAAACTCTATGGAATTTGTCATAGCATTTTTAGTAGAGTGAGACACTGAGTATGTCCATCATGTACAAAGTCCTTGGCTTCTCATGTGTTTTTTGCTTTCTTTCTGTTCCAGAAATGAATAGAGTTAGATAAACCCCACCATTCGTTTATTCAACAACTATTCTCTGAGTATGTTACTATGTTCCAGGAGCTAGTCTACACTGTGGGGAAACTTCTGTAAGAAAAATAGACAAGGATCATTGTCCTAGAAGAAATAGTAGAGGGATCAGAAAATAAGCAATAAAGACAAAGGCAAAAATGATACATTATATTTTAGAGTGATACATATTATAGACAAATAGAGAGTAGGCAGAATAAAGATCATCAAGGTTTCAAGAGATGGGGAAAGGTAGGGAGTGAACTTTTTGCAACACTAAATAGAGTAGGTAGTATAATCCTCAGAAGGAAAGAGAGGTTTGAGCAATGACTGGAATGAGGTCAGCGGGTGAGCCAAGCAGGTGTCTATGGGCATTAAGCAATGTCTGGAGAGAGGAAACAGTGATAACAAAGCCTGTAAACTTAGAGCATTCCTAGGGTGTTGAGGACAGTCACGGACCTAGTGTGGTTGGATCATTGTGAGCAAGTGGCCAAGAGCAGAGAGGAAGTCCAGGAGACAGCAAACAGGCAGAGCAGGGTGGGTGTGTGGGCAATGGGAAAGGACTTTGTTCTTTTCTCAGAGTAAAATAGGAACCATTGGAATGATCTGATGTGGCTTACTTTTTAACTGGCAATAGTTGTTGGCTGAGAATACACTGGATTGCTGCAAGGGTAGTAGCAGAGAATAAATCAGAAGACTGTTGGCAACAATACAGAGAGAAAGGATAGTTGCTCGCCCTAGGATGGCAGCAGAGTATCTGGTGTCAAGATTCTAGATAGAGTTTAAAGTTGGAGCCAATAGAATTACTTTATGATCAGATGTGAGGGAGAATATAAAGAAAAGCATCGCAGATCATTCTAAATGTTTTGGACTCAGGTACCAGGAAGGAGAGAAAATAGTAACAAATGATTGGTAATATTTTAAAAGGATAATGACAAGACTATACACACCAGTGACTATTTTTTCCATAAGACAACAGTGTCCATTTCTATTGCCAAAAAAATGAGAGACAGAGAGAGAGACAGAGACAGAGACAGAAACAGAGAGACAAAGAGGCTATTTCCTAGCCCAGTTTATTTTTGTCTTTATGCCAGTTGTTTGCTGAGTTTAGGAATCATGTTATCAATGTGTTTTTAAACTGCTGATAGTATTTTCTCTGAAGGATACATAGATAATAGATATATATTCATTTGTGTATCTGGCAAAGGCACTGGTGGGAAGTTAACAAGACAGACATAGTGGTGCTAAGACCTATGACGTATAAAAGGAGACAAGGTAACTTGATTATGCAAGATTCTTCACTGAAGCTTGACAACTCATTTTACCTCTCTACCTTTCTTAGGCTGCCAGATACCTTAAAAAAGCAATCTCCCTAATTTGGCTGTCAAAGACCGACTGATCTTGGTAAAGAATATCAGTAGAATTAGCATAGATGGAGGGGCAATGCTATGTTTCTCCATATGAGGTAACATGGAGAGAGGGAACTGACATCCTGGAAGCCATCAAGAGGACTGTGTGAAGTGGACATGTCGTAAACAACTCAAGCAAATTACTTCATTCTTTTTGAGCAAGTTTTAGGAATATAAGAAGTGATTGAAATATATGGGAATGTTTAAATTTAAAAAATTATTGCAATAAAAGACACATTGTATTAATACCCCTCAAAGTACTCCCATTTGTTTGAAACACATATATCAAAATGAAGCACTTATAGAAGTCAGCTTTTGTCAGTGTCTTTACGAGATGTGATTAAAAAAAAAAACAAAACAAAAGCAAGGTGAGTGCTGCTTCTGAGTGCCATCAGCAGAAAGACAGGCTCATAAAAACATTTCCGTGTGTTCTCATCCACCTTGTTCACTGGATCTGGCACCTGGTGACTTCTAGCTCTTCCCAAAGTTAAAACAACCACGAAAGGTAACATGTAGAAGCGATTCGGGACATGAGCAGCCAGGCAGTGAAACTAAAGTACACTCAAGAAAGAGGCTTCCAGAACTGCTTCAAAGAATGACAGGAATGACGGCATAAAGGGTGTCAAAAGCTGGGAGTATCTGAGGTGGATCACTGGCAAAATGTCTTTTACTGTAATTTTTTTAAAAATTTAAACATTCAGCATATTTTTTGCATCATATTTTATGTGTGGAACATAAATATGTCTTACATGAATACACTAGTGTAAAGTGTACAAAATGTGATCGAAGAATTTTTTTTTCTTTTTAAGGGATGTCATAACAATATCCCCTCAAAGACAAGTTTATAAAAGTTATGTTTAAAAAATAATAACCATTAGGCACTGATTTATTAAATGGATTATTTGTGCTTCCAATCAGACTTTTCAGTGGGTCTACAGATACTAGCAAAACTATTTCTACAAAAAGCTGGGGATTTTGGTGGTGCACTTAAATTTCCTAAGTGATTGAAAATGTTACGTGCTTTAAAAGACCACATCAAAATCCTATTGTTGAGAACATTTATTTTTTTACAGTTAAAAATTCGACTTTTTCCCTGACACTTAAGGCTTTAATTGCAATTTCCCTACCCCTACGTGGGTCATGAAATGATTTGACGAGTTAGATGCAATTCGTGCATCATTTGATGAGATTATTTTTTCTGTTCATTAGCTCAGAGGATATTTAATGCAGAAAGATATAAACATGTTATGTATTGAATCTTCCTTTGGGGAAAAATTATATAACTTAGGTCTATCCCCATAGAGAGATGATGAGTTTCCAGAATATTGTTACAAAATACATTCCTCCACTTTCATTTCTTACCCACCTTCACATAATAACAAAAAAACAAAAATAAATCTTACAGAAAACCCCTTTCAGAAGCATAATTTAGCCAGTTGTAGAGAAATATGTATCATCTTTGGGCACTAGAGTACTCTCCCTTTGTAAAAACCTTGCAGTCTCGCCTCGGCAGGCTAGCTTCCACTGGGTGCAGCACCCTCAGGGCAGAACAGCAAGCGTCCACGTGGGGTGAGCTGGGAGACTCCGACCACGTGCTAGACATGTGCAAGGCATCATGATTTCACTACAGGAACTCAGGGGAAATGAGTGTTTTTGTAGCAATGTGCTCTGATACAGAAAATTCAGAAAATGTCTATTGGTAGTATAGAGAAGATATGTGGAAGAAGAGAAAGATTTTGTAGGGCATATTATTATCAGGTAGTTATATAGAAATGGCTCATGAGTTAAAACATAATTCTGGTCCTTTTTGCCTCAAACAAAGAGCTGAATGAGACAAGCCAAAAATGGTGCCAAGAATTTATTTGAAAAGTAAGGGTGAAGAGGTAAGGGAGAAACTGGCTCTGCAGAGTGAACCTGGGCCAAACAAAAAGGGAAAAGAAAAAAGGACAAAAATAAAAGTACACCCTGAGTTGAGACGCCTGGGTGGGCTGCCATGAAAAGTCACAATAACGGGCTCCTTGTGGTATCTCCTCTCTTTTATGCCATCCACATCTCATGGGAGACTGCAAGAAGTATTATTACATACTGGGTCTTGGGAATTATTTGGCACCATCCTGGGATCTTGTAGTTAACACGTCCCACTTATTTCTCCAGCCAGCTTTGCCGTGTCCTACCTCCTATCTCAAATCCAGGTCTAGGGCGTTGACAAATATAAAACTGATCTCAACTTTTTAAAGAAAATGTCTATGTGGCCTGTAACAAGAACTTCTACATTACTGGCAATGCACATAGTTCCCAATTGACTTTTTGAACGCGTCTATTTTCCATGATTTCTGACTTTTTAATGCTACAAATAATCTGTTTCCCTAAACTCAGTTTCAAAGGACTATCTCTGCTTTGCTCTGGCACATATGCTTATCAAAGAATTATGATTTCTTAAAAATTATTACTTGAGAGAAGAGCAGATGCCAAATATAACAATTTAATCCTGAATATCCCATTTTCTTCACGGATCAAATGAGTTTAAAAAAAATTGAATTGCACTCTTGGATGGAATTCAGTGTTCATCTCTTCACATTTTAAGAGTCCTGGATATCATGCCAAGCACAGAAATCAAATTGTATTGGAATTATAACACTTTAATAAGAAGTTTCAGATATTCCTGCCCTGACCTACACATAGCAGGACTCGTTATTGGAGTGTTTTTTTACCAAGCTGCCAAATTCTTCTTTTGCTAAAATGCTCATGAGATTCTATCTTCTCCTTGACTTTCAGTTTTGGTCCCCAAGGACCCATTCATCAAGTCTACTTATTATTTTTATTTATTTATTGTATTTGCCGCCCACATATCTTTCACCTGATGTCACTTAGGAATGGTCTACCTCATGAAGACATTGTTATTTCCATCACTAGGAAAATAATGTTACATGTGAAGGCCTCTTCCTGAATTCAAATAGGAAAAGCAGAGTTATTAAATTAGAATTATAACCAGCCACACAAACTTCTCTTTAGCCCTCTCTGAAAAGAATGTTAGCCTCTGTAAGCACTGGCGACAGGTCTGGGAAGATGAATTTCATAATAATGTGGAAAAGAGCAATAAAATAAGAAATATTTCAGTAAGTGGTTTTAGTAACTCTGCAGAGAATATATAAAATTAAATGAGATGTTTAAAACAAGCATGCTAGGACAACGGTTCCAGCTCATTAGCTAAAAAAAAATAAAATAAAAAATAAAAAAAACTTTGTGAAGTAGTGAAGGTAATTCTGTACAAGTTAAAAGATACAAATGATTCACTTTTGAGGAGAAAAGAAACTACTCTGAAAAAATCTAAACGAATCATGTATTTAAGTATAACTGCCATGTGTATATTCAGGACACTTGATATTTTACAATTTTTTTTTAGATTTACAGTACTCTGGAAATACATCATTGGCAGGAGGATAATGTGCTATTGGGCACAAATGCTGCCTATTAATTATTATACAAATTTGGAAGCCCTGTGAACACCTCTCCATCTTTAAAATTATACTCTAGATGATAATTATTAGTTAGAAAACGGAAAACTAAGGGAAGGTGGGAGAGGTTTGTGCTAACATATGAGGAAGAGTCTGGTCACCTATTGCTGGAAAGATTTTACCAATCATGAAAGTGTTACCAAAGGCTACAGGAAGTCTAAAATCCTAGGCGAAGTGTTGGGAGGACGATGGCACAGTATAGAATTTAAGATTCAAGATGAAGAATCAATCTTCCAACTAATTTAATCTTTAGCACCAAATCATTTAAGTATCCTTTAATCACAGATGTTTATTTGGATCAAAATTCATTTTCATAAAGATATTTTTATATATTTGAAGAAAACAGAAAGATCACATTTTTATTTTGGAAAAAATCAATTTACTCTTCTTATTCCTAAACTATTTTTATTAATCTTTCTGCCTCAAAAAATGGAGTTTACCTCTTTTTTAATACTATTGCACACTTTATGGCAGAGTAATACTCCATTTTTTAAGAAACAAAACACATTTTCTTTATCCATTCCGCTGTTGATGGACATTTGGGCTGTTTCCAAGATTTTGCTATTACAAACAGTGCGGCTGTAAACTTGAGTGTGCATATATCGCTGTGGTATGATGCTTTTAATTCTTTTGGAAAGATACCAAGAAGGGGAATAGCTGGGTCAAATGGAATCTCTAGTCCTAGTTCCCTGAGGAATCTCCGCACTGATTTCCATAGTGGTTGCACCAGTCAACATTCCCACCAACAATGGAGAAGGGTTCCTTTTTCTCCACAGTCCCTCCAGCATTTGTTATTGGCTGATTGGTTGATAGTAGCCATTCTTTGTGGAGTGAGGTGGAATCTCAGGGTTGTTTTAATTTGCATCTCTTGAATGATCAGTGATGTTGAACATTTATTCATATGTTTATTTGCTGTTTCTACTTCTTCATCTGAGAAGTGTCTATTCATTTCACCTGCCCACTTATGGATAAGCTTGAGATATTTCCAGGTAAATGGATGCATCTTGAGACCATACTCTTAAGTGAAATAAATCGGACACACATGTTTAAATATCGCATTGTTGGGGTTGGGGATTTAGCTCAGTGGTAAAGAGCTTGCCTCGCAAGCACAAGGCCCTGAGTTCGATCCCCAGCACCAAAAAAAAAAAAAAAAAAAAAAGACGCATTGTTTCTCTGGTGTGAGAAAGTGAAAGTGTAAATAAAGACTGAAATTTATTATATTGGGAAAGGCAAGAAAACATCCAAATGGGAGAGGGAACAAGAGAGGGGGAGGGGGAAAGGAACAGAGGGACAAGAGGAATAAGAAATTGAAGGAAAAAATGGAAACAAAGCTTTTGTAAATAAGGAGGTAGGAAGGGGTGAAGGAAGGGGAGGGGAATGAGAAAAAAAGAAGCAACATGATATATCATGCACAGGTACAAATCCCCTATGATGAATGTTATCATTATATAGATCTAAAATGTACCATTCCAATAAAATAAATTAAAAAAATACTATTGCACATAGTACCAACATTTTCTTTGTCTGTACCCCCACCTCAATATGTTTCCTGCATTTTGCTTTTAATTCTTACTTTTAATCTTAGAACACTGAGTTCACATATAAGTAATCTCTGCTAGCTGTTAGCATTTTTTCTTCTCTGGCTCTGTCCTTAGCCCCTACAATCTGGCTTTCCTCCTCAGCAATTTTCTACTCAAAAGACCTAATTATTAAAGCCAAAAATATGTTTAAAAACAACGCTTCTACACTTCCACCAAGCCTTATGGTCACATTCTCCACAGCTATTTACAGTACATGAATCATCTTTTTTATCCTCCTTAGTCAACCCCGCTCTTCCCGCAGCTCTTCCATTGGTGATGATGAAACCTAACCACATAAACCCTTCTCTGAAAACGTCTGTATTTATGTGTAAAATTTTCTACCAAATTTCACATGTAATGAGAGAAGTTGTATTGTTCAAGGAAAACATGACCAGGGAAAATTAGTGTAAATTGGGAGGAAGGCAAATAAGGAACTTGCTAGTAAGCCTATGAGTGAGCCTATGAGTGTCAGAAAGCGATTTACAAATTACATAGCCAAAGTGAAAGTTTATACCTGCTTAGCTTCTGGAAATGTAGCCTGAGCCAAACCTCAATGAAGATGTGCAACAGAGTTCGGCTTTGACAGTTTTCAGATTGTGCACTGAGTTCTTCTAATAAATCTCAGGATACTTAATCAAATTTCATTAATATATTTTAATTAGACGAACTGCTCTGAAAAACCCAAAGAGTATTATCATACTAGGCACGGGCATCATAGGGTTACTTCTGAGAAACAAATATGTCATCAACCGGTAGGACGCCGCTCAATTAGAGAGGTAGATATTCAAGAAGACTATGGCTCCAAGCAAACAGACTACAAAATCTAGGCAGGAATTTGAGACTCGCACAGTGAAGGCAAAGGGGGAAGTCAGGTATCATTTATGTTGTTCTGTGCCACGGAGAGCCCGTCTTTCAGAGTCACCTGTTCTTCCCTGTCCCCATACGCAATCCTTGTTTCTTTCAGCTGAATTCCTCCCCTTTTGAACAGCTTCAAAATGAAAATACACGTTTTGTCCCACCATGCCTCCTCTCGGGGAGTCTTCATCCAATAATGATAACGCGAGGGTAGAAGACTCAGATCTTTGCTCGAACACAGGACAGCTCTGAAACCTCTCTCAAGTTCCAGAGTTCACCGGAGATGGCTGATGCTTTTGTTACAACTGCCTCAGCATTGAGCTTCTCCTTGTACCTAAGCCTGGTGTCTGGACTCCATCACTTGCCGACTTTGCCTCCGAGAGTCTCTTTTAACAAACCTCATGTGCTCATTTCAGAGAGTTTCCTGGAGGAACAATTCTAATGTTCTAAAAGGTTCGAATCGGGTTCCCATTCTATGGAGAGTCAGAAAAATGTTACCCCCATTGCTGAAAAAGGAAGAGTCCAGGCAAATAGCAATCCGTGCACGACATTGCCACTTGGAAATTGCAAGCTGTCTCCACAGTATCTATCTGAGAAGTACTGGGAAAGTACATGTGTGTACAGCCAGCAGGAAAAAGGAGAGTTTATCAGTCTTGCCCGCTCCTTGAAGGCGTGGGAGTCTTGGATTTCAAAGAGATTTGAGTCTAAACCTGGCTTTACCTCTTGCTACTGTATAATATCAACCAACTTCTGTCATTGCTCATTTTTTCCTCTGCAGTATAAACATACAGCAGGGTCATTATGAGTACTGTATGAGGAAATACTTGGAAAGTGCTTAGCACAGTGGATATCGTAGAAAATAAAAAATGACCACCCCCTTTTATTTTTACAAATATTTATTCCTTTAATTCTCCACATAATCAAATAAGGTATTATTGCTTTTTGTCTACATGAATAAATAATGTCAGAGAAGTGGAAAGCTAGCAAACAAAGTACATGAAATAGTCAGTGGATCATAGTTTGAAAGGCTGGAGACATCCAGGGACCTAGGACAAGTGGCTTTAAGGGGCATAGCAGGAACTGCAACAGATTTCTCCTGGGGCTCTTACTATATTCCATGCTCTAGTGTCCAATAAATGCTTGCTTCACTTAAAAATTCATAATGCAAGGCAAAAAGAAAATTTTCCATCATGAGCAATAGTTTAAATGAAAATGGTTTAAGAAAAACGAGGTGAAAATCTCCAAAGGAAAACATTTGGATAATTGGGGACCTGAACCTTCTAGAACTGTGTTCTTATAAATTTTCCACAGTTTTAATTCCACACTTAAAAGAAACCTATTAGTCACCATAGCCATAGTTTGAAAAATGTGATGCTGTGTAGGAGGTAGTGTTTTTTTTTTTTAATGACATATTCTCTTTATTTGAGAGGTCCTCAACAGAAAAAGACAGAGGTGCTTATCCATTTTTGTTTGCATAGATGTTGAAAGAATTCAACCTTTTCATATTATATGAATCTATACCGTCAGGTGGTTTATTAATAGTGCATTTCATCACTGTATTGTTCCAGCGGAGAAGGAGATAGTGTGTTTAGGTGTTTTTGTGTGTGTTTATTTGTTTTGTTTATGGTTTGATAGCTAATTTTCCTAGACACCAAATAACTTGTTTTTCTCACATTTTCATTCTAACTAGCAGATTAAAACTGAGATGTGATGGGAGTTAACTCAGTCACCTCTTTCTTTCCACTTGGTTTTCCTATAGCAAATTATCATCATTTCAGCTGTGGTGGAAAGGAACATAATAATATGATGGGAAACAAAGAATATTACTACCGGGTCATCCAGACAATATATCTGGTGATACTTCAGTGATACATACATTATCATTTTTTGTTCTTCTTTTTTTTAGACAGGGTCTCATTATTCAGTTCAAGCTCTCCTTGAACTCACCTTGTAGCCCAGGTTGCCCTCGAATTTCGGTGGTGCTCCTGCCTCAGCCTCCTCAGTACTGGGATTATGGGGTGCACCACCACGCCCGGGTATCGACTGTAAACCTTGTGTTCTGTAGCATTTGCCAGTATCCCTACGATTACCAAAGTCAGAGATATTAACTCACGTTAACAAAATCCTCAAGAGAACAAAATGTACATGTATTAATCTCCACTGAGCAATGTAGTAATCAGATAGAATGAGACATTTAAATGGCTCTCATCCCTTCGTGCTCTCTCTCAGAACTCTGTGTTATTATAATTAGAAAGCTGTTTATAATTCTCCTAGGGTGACAGGATTGGATAATTCCACTGGGCTGTGATATCAGCCTTTAACAGTCCTCTGCATCCACACCCACAGTGGATATGTGCGCTAAACAGAGTACGTTAGTGATTGCTCCAGAGGACTCCTGTCCCAGGACAATGAGGAATGAATTTGCTAGCTTCTCTTTCTGACTCTAGAGTTTCTCTGTTTCTAATCAATTATCCACCTTCAGTGAATATTCTTCTACTTTTAATTTATTAATAGCATTGTCTTAGGCACAATTTAAACATGCTAATGTAGTCATATTTTGATAGAAACTACACTCTCCTGTCTTGAGTAGGACCACCTTTTTCTAAGAAACAATTGGTTAGGTGAGTGTATTTGCATATGGCTGACTTCATTCATTTACATATTGATTTTCTGCAGTCTACTCTCAAAAGTTTAACAGATCTCTCATTTAGAGGAGAGATTTTGTGCTTGCCTCAGCATGTGATTGACAAGTCAGTCCTTCAATTTTATATACTTCCTTGCAGTAGTTTTCAACTTAGTTTATGTGAATGTTTTAAATGTGTCATCATTTACATTGTTCAAAATTCAAACAAAAAAGCATATAAACAATACGTCTTTCACTCTTCTGTCTTCCTTCTTTCCCTTCCCATTTCCTGCATGCTGTAAACACCAATTAGCTTCTTCTTCATCCTTCTAGTTTCCTTATACATATATAAGCAAATGTGAATACATATTTGCTTTGTTTTTCCCTACTACACGATTGCTGCATGAATGCATGCACTTCTTTGTAGCCTGCCTTCTAAGCAGATTATTTGGAAAGCTTTTCAAATCAGCACACAGGAAGCAAATCATTGTTTTGTCCAATTATATAGCACTTTATAGAGTCAATGTTCCACAACTCATTCAAGGAGTCTTTATTAATCAAAACCAATGTATCCTTTTACATTAACAACAGAATAACAGTGAATAATTTGAAGATCTGTTATTTCATTCATTTTTAAGTATTAATGGAATTGTTATACAAAAGGATCCACACCATTTATTTTAGTAAATTTGCCTAATTTTTATTTGGTTTGTACTATTTTTTACTCACCAAAATTTTTAAAAGTGTGTTTTTCTAGT
>PVJO010027662.1:0-19320 GCA_004026905.1 Hystrix cristata
GAAGAAGATATCAGAAAATGGAAAGATATCCCTTGCTCCTGGGTAGAAAGAATCAATATAGTGAAAATGGCCATACTCCCAAAACTGTTATACAGATTTAATGCAATCCCAATTAAAATACCAATAGCATACCTCACAGAATTAGAGAAAACAATCCTAAAATTCATTTGGAACCAAAAGAAACCTAGAATAGCTAAAGCAATTCTGGGCAACAAAAGCAAAGCAGGGGCCATCACGATCCCTGACCTAAAACGATATTACAAAGCTACTGTAATAAAAACAGCATGGTACTGGCACAAAAACAGACTCCAGGACCAATGGAACAGATTAGAAGATGAAGAATCATGTCCAAACACTCTAGTCACCTTTTCTTTGACAGAGGGCCCAAACAACCTCACTGGAAGAAAGATAGCCCTTTAATAAATGGTGCTGGAAAAACTAGATCTCCACATGCCAAAGGTTAAAACTAGACCCATATCTTTCCCCATGCACTAAGCTAAAATCAAAGTGGATCAAAGATCTAAATATTAAAACAGAAACACTAAATCTGTTGGAAGATAGAATAGGTAGAACTCTTGAAGACATAGGTGTAGGCAAGGACTTTATGAACAAATCCCCAGTTGCCCAGGAAATATCACAAAGAATCAACAACTGGGATCTAATCTTATTAAAAAGCTTTTGCATAGCAAAAGAAACTACCAAGAAAGTGAAGAGACAACCCACAGAGTGGGAAAAAGTTTTTGCCAGCTATTCCTCTGACAAAGGACTAACAATTCGAATATATAAAGAACTCAAAAAAATCAGACCCCCCACTTTAAAGACCCAACCCAAAAGTGGGCAACTGAAATGAATAGACACTTCTCAGATGAAGAAGTAGAAACAGCAAATAGACATATGAAAAAATGTTCAGTATCACTGGTCATTCGAGAGATGTAAATTAAAACAACACTGAGATTCCACCTCACTCCAGAAAGAATGGCTATTATCAACAAATCAGCCAATAATAAATGCTAGAGGGGCTGTGGAGAAAAAGGAACCTTTCTCCACTGTTGGTGAGAATGTAGACTGGTGCAACCGCTGTGGAAATCAGTGTGGAGATTCCTTAGGGAACTAGGACTAGAGATTCCATTGGACCCAGCTATTCCACTTCTTGGAATCTTCCCAAAAGAATTAAAAGCATCATACTACAGTGATATATGCACACTCATGTTTATAGCAGCACAGTTTGTAATAGCTAAATCTTGCAAACAGCCCAAATGCCCATCAACAGCAGAATGGATAAAGAAAATGTTTTTTTTTAATGTTGTTTTTAAATACAATGGAGTACTACTCTTCCATAAAGAATGATAAGCTTGAGCTATTTCTAGGTAAATGGATGCATCTTGAGACCATACTCTTAAGTGAAATAAATCAGACACACATGTTCAAATACCGCATTGTTTCTCTGGTGTGAGAAACTGAAAGTGTAAATAAAGACTAAAATGTATTATATTGGGAAAGGGAAGAAAATGTTCAAATGTGAAAGAGGACAAGGGAGGGTGATGGGGAAAGGAACAGAGGGACAAGAGAAATAAGAAATGGAAGGAAAAATGGAAAGAATGCTTTTGTAAATAAGGAGGGAGGAGGGGTTGACGGGAGGGGAGGGGAATGGGAAAAAAAGAAGCAACAAGATATATCATGTACCGATAGAAATCACTACGTACATCTAAAATGTACCATTAAAATAAAATAAAATATAAAAAAAAATTAAGATGGAATATTCTACTACTGCTGCTAAACACACAGGACCCTGGAAGGACAAACTGGCAGGGCCATGTGTTCTTGGGTGGCATGTACAGCAGCATCACACACAGGCGAGGCTATGAAAACGTGTCAGACTTTTAACAAATGAGAAGCACAGATTATAAGATTTGTTGACCTTAGTTATATGTCAAGAATGTCAGGTTGGCTGGAACAAGCAGGTCATTATTCTTCCTGAATTCTGGAAAAGACAGATGAATATCTGCAATGAGAAGTCAAATAGAAATATTGTGGTCCAGAAATGTACATGGAGGAGTATAGTGTATAAGTTCCCACAGAGATGCATTTCAAGGCACACGAGCTCAGAGAGCTGCATGTGAGAATAGAGACAAGCGAACTGGCCCCTCCTTCAGGACAACGAAAGAATGGGGCAGGCCTCCGCAAAACAGAGCTGTGGCGGAAAGAGAAAGGCCAGCATGTGGTAGAGCAATCTGTACTTAGATGATTGATCTGAATACAAAACCACTGTGAGTCTTTGTAAATATTCTCTGTCCAAGCAACACAAGAAGCTTAGGGCGTGGTTTGCAATAATAGTGAACATTTATTGTGTGCTCACTACATGCTACCAGATGACCTTAAGTACTTTTTATATATTTGACAACATTTAATCTTCTCAGGAAGCGGACGAAGTAGATCATATTTCATCTTCACTTTATAAATGAGCAGACTGTGGGCCAGAGAGGCTGTGAAGCTTGCTCTAGGTTGCTACAAGCTGGCAAGTAGAGGAAGCAGTCCTCTAACTAGACAGTGGGCAGGAGAGCTCACTCATTCACCACTAAACCTCAGCATCTTCTTAAATGGTTAGCCAAGTATCCACTGTGTGAAACAGCTCACTAAGAGGAAAACAAGAATCTCAAAACTAAAATAAGCAGAAGAGAAAATGTCGACACCTGATGGCTGCAGAAGTTTACCAGAGAAACAACCACGCCTGAGCCTTCCCTGACCAGAATTCAGGGAAAAGGCAGTAAGCTATCAAACTGGCTGCTGCCCAATTACCTATGTGTTCTCCTAGAGCAGACCTGCCTGCTAAAACTATGTCCTATCATCTGCTTTGGACATATGTACACTAAAAATACATTCGCTATTTATCTGAAATACAGATTTGATGGGGCATCCCATGCTTTCTTTGCCATCTGGTAACTCAGCAGACCAAACAAGCTCCAGGTGCACCAGTGGTTAGCATTTAAAAGTTTAAGAATATATACAGCTGGGTTGTGAAACTATCTGTGCAGCAAAGCAAGTCAGGGTGCAGGTGTGCAGACATTCTAGACTTGGGTGACTTTCTTTTGTACAATTATAGCAGGGAATTTTCCAACAACTACCCAGCTCTCCCTGAGAACACCAGTACCAAACTGCCCACAGTTCTTCCATTTGATGACACAATGGAAGAAAAATGCCCAACATCAAATGGCTAAAATCACATTGACTAAGTTGGGCTGAAGGGAACATTGAATGGTGGGACTAACAACCATTCACAGCATCAGGCTGAAGCCCAAGAACCCTTTCAGGCTCTTCCAGGCAGCATTGCTATCTCTTCAGCAGTCACTGAAAAGAAAACCATTCTGTCCCAGCACTGCTACTGTGCTCCAGAGAGGTGCTCTGGATTGTGGTGGAGGACAGCAAAAGTATTAGCTCATCTAAGAAATGATCAGAACATTCACTGTACAGGGTAGTGACAGCTGGACTTCTGCCACTTTTGTTTTAAAATCACAACTAGGCTGCCAGGAAAATCCTCTCTGCTTTCTAGCAGGGTTTGCCCTTTGGCCCACCCCACTGGAGTTCGTGGGGGATGCGGAGAGGGGACTTCTAGCAGGTCACTGTGAGCCCTCCCCACACACAGGCAAACATTCAAACACGGAGATGCACAGAACCTGGACATTTCCCTCTGTTTCAAGCTGAAAATAATTTTAAAACTGGAGTTCTTAGAAGAGGAAAACTAAGCCCAGCATACAGTTCTGAGATCAGAGAGATCCTAAATGAAATAAAACTTGAAATTTACTACAGGAAACAACCTGCTGATTGGTTCATTTAAAATTTCTAGATGAGCACAATGCCAGCAGGGTCTCTAGTGAGAAAGCAAAGGATGCTTGGTACCTTCCAGCTAAATCCTCGATGTCTTTTATGAACAGGCCTCCCTGGTGCTTGCACAAATTCTTGCACGCCTTCAGGTGGCCCTTATTCTTGTACAAGATGTAGTCTTTGCCAGTGCTCTTATTTCGAAAAAAACTGATTCCTTCTTTGAGGCCGGCAACTTCAACAGGTGACAGATACAGCAGGGTCTCAGTTGTTTGTTTCAGGCTATGAAAAGACAAGCATTTCAAAGGGATCATTAATAATGTCAGGTGGGGGTCACTGGGAACTGATAGCTCAAAGTGCCTCCCTCCAAGTGCCAGGCTTGGTGGCCACTTAGTGGGGCCCTGCCTCCCCCTTCAATGATGGAAAGGTACATCATTCCTTGCAAAGTTCCTCTTCTCTTTCCTAAGGAATCTGGACATTTCTCACTTGCCTGTCCATCCTCTGCCAGCTCCTGGGTATTTCCAAAAAGTTGCAGTTGCTTTTTCTGTTTCCGTTGCTCTTTTGCTCCCACGAGGTGTTCGTCTGCCTGCAAAGAGAATATTTACCCCAGTTTACTATTTCATTTCCGTTGGTGCTATTTCCTCCCTGTACCACACCTCTCTGACAACCCAACCCTGTCTAGCTTCAGTCCCAAGCAGCTGCAGTGCTTTCCTGGGCTCTGTATCTGCCCTTCTTTTCTGCCTGGAAGCAGCTCCACTCCTTCATCTCTCACCACCTTCAATGAGCCTGGAGCCCTGCAGACCCTCTAGGTCTGGCCTTGAGGCCCTCCCAGGCGGGGTCCAGCATGCTGTATGTGCACTTCAGTACTGGAGAAGGCTGGACGCAGCATTTGGGAACTGCCTGCTCCCTCCCACAGGACGACTCTTACTCAGTGTTGACTGAGTTTTCTCTCCTCACCACTTAGCAGACTGCCTTTCACGTGGTATGTCCTCATGAGCTAGCTATTTAACAAATTAACCCTCCGTGACACTCCATTTGAATAATTTACAAAAAGCTCCAGCGCCAAATGAAGCATTGGATCTTTCACATTTTTTTCAAAGAAACTACACATTCCACATTTCCCAAACCCTAGACTGCAATGCTGAATATAATGGAATATCAACTTTGCCAAGAGGGTTTTCAAAATATATCTTTTGGTATATCCACAATACAAAACACGCATATTGTTAATTTTGCCTTTTAATTCAAACTGAAAGGGCCTTGAAGTTATCTTCTTCTGTTAATTTAAAATTGGTTTTGGAGCTCAAGCACATTTGTGGCACTTTTACTTTCATTTTTAGAAGTACTGTAAATTTCTTAAACAGAAAATAGAAATACAGATGTTCCTCATTTAATGACCTACCTGTTTAACCATTATTTGGACTTAGGACAGAGGCACGCGGTTCAGACAAATGACCCGCCGCTCCTGCCGTACATCTTGTTTATAGAGCCTTGATGTCTTTTTTGGTACAGTACACCTTGTTTATACAGTGCTGTAATTTTTGCTGATTGCACTGTATATACAGCACTGCAGTTTTATGTTCTGTTATACATTACAGTACTGTACGTAAGGGTTATGCAAATAAAAGCTAAGTCATCAAGTTGGGGTTTCCCTTGACTGTTTCTTTGTTCTGAATATTGTATTGTACATACTATATATAATTCCTCATTCAGCGATTGATTCATTCAATGTCCTAGTTGTAGGAACGGAAAGCAGTCATTAAATGAGGAACACCTGTAATTGAAAAAGTACGCCAGCAAGGCGACTAACAAGCTACTTCCAATCGTAAACTGGGGAAAGCACCTCTGTAATATGACTCCCTTCCTCAAAGCAGATTCTCATGGTCACTTCTGTCCCAAAATCCTGGTAATTCTGTTCACAACAGACTTGAAATTATTCCAAAAATATATTTTAAATGACCCTGAAAGAACTCCACTATAAGCTTCATAAATCTTTTTTTACTCTATTCTGTGAGTTCAAACATTTAATATCAAGCAAGGTAAACATAGAGGCAATTCCTGGAATAATGCAAAATGTAAAAGAAACCTCTACAGATGTTTTGTTTTATTTAATTGAATAGATCAAACAGCCAGAGTTCTGTGCTAGATTCCAAGCCTGGTCACATACCAGATAAAGCACAATGTACTAACTACATCCATTTCCAGGGCTCTGTGAAGTCCCTTTGGAGCCTAAGGCAAAAGGAAAAAAATGTGTGTGCTCCTATATACATACTTTTGTGTATATATTTTTATTCATGCATATTAATGAAACAAAATAATGCATTTCATTTTGACATTTTCATATTTGCATGTAACATATTTGATCACTTCCCACACTACCACCAGTTGATACTATCAATATGACTGTATTAAGAAACTCCTGGAGAGATGATTATATTATAGAGGTGGTATACTCATCAGCGGATCTACTTACTGGTGTTCTTAGCTAAATGTACTGTTAGGCAGTGGGGCCCAGCTGGAGGAAGTGGGTCACCGGGTGCATGCCTTTGGAAGATATGTCTCTCAATGTTGGTCTTTCCCAGTGCTCTGCTTCTTGGTTCCATGAGATGAAGAGCTAATTTCCACCATATCTTTCCACCATGATGTTCCTGCCTTGAACCCAGCTGATTGTGGACCGAACCTCTAAATTTGTGAGCCAAATAAACTATTTCCTCCATTAAGTTGTATATGTCCAATAACATGGATAGGCCTCACACAAAATGTGTGAATGAAGTCATGAACAGAGGAGTCCAAATTGTATAATTCCATTTGAAAAATTCTCAAAAACAGGTAAAACTAACTTCTAGTGAGAAATGATGAAACAGTGGTTACTTTTGGGAATGAGTAGGAGTTACAGCTAGAAATGTGTTCAAAGGGGACTTCCAAAATACTCATATCATTCTGTTTCTTAAAATAGGTGCTAATTACATGGGTGTACCCATTTTATGAATATTTTTAAAGTTGTACTCTCATGATTTGTGTGATTTTGTGAATATCATACTTTAATAAGAAGCTCATTTTAAGAAAAGTTGTGGATGTCAGGCATTTTGTCCCAACAATGAGAAACCTGACTAATGGACCCATTACCTTTCCTTCCCCTCCTCTCCCCTTCCCTTGATTCCCTTCTTCTCTAATCATTTCCCTTATACTTTTGTGTTATCATTTTTTTCCCTAGATCCCACCTATGGGAGAAAACAAGTGATATTTGCCCAACTGTGCCTTGTTTTGCTTCACATGATGGTTTCCAGTTTAATATGTTCCCTGAAAATGACATGATCTCATTCTTCTATATGCCTGAATACTACTCCCTTGTGTATATATACCACATTTTTTTTCCTCTTTCATTGGTTGATAGCATCTAGGCTGATTCCATAACCTGGCTATTGTGAACTATGCCATAATAAACAAGGATATGTGTGTATTGCTATAGTATGCAGACTTTGACTCCTTTGGGTATATACTAAGGAGTGGTATAGCTGGATCATGTGTTAGCTCCATTTTTAGTTTCTCAATGAACCTCAATATTGATTTCTATAGTGGCTGTAGTAATTTACATTCCCACCTATAGTATAAAGGGTTCCTTTATCCCCACATCCTCACCAGTATTTTTTCCCCTGCAGTGGGGATTAAACCCAAATAGGCAGGCACTCTAGCTACGTTTTCCATTCTTTATTTTATTTTACTTTTATTTTGAGACAAAGTTTCACTGAGTTACCCAGGCTGGCCTCAAATTTGTGATTCTTCTACCTCAGCCACCTGAGCAGTCGGGCCTCACCTACATTTTGCATTCTTTATGATGCCATTATTTTTGTGTTGAGAGAGAATAACAGTGATAGTTATTTGCACATTGGTGATGGCTAAAGACATTGAACACTTTTCCCCATGTGCTTACTGGCCATTTGTACTTCTTTTGAGAAGTGTTTGTAGAGTTTATTTGCACATTTACTGATTGGATTACTTATTCCTTTTTTTTTTAAAGTTCTTTATATATTCTGGATATTGATCCTGTGTCAAAACAATAGCTGGCAAAGTTTTCTTCCATCTATAGGTTGTCTCCTTACTCTGTTGTTTCATTTGCTGTGCAAACACTTTTTAATTTGATGTCCTATTTGCCAGTTCTTGCCTCCATTTCCTGAGCTACTGGAGTCCTGTTCAGAAGTCAGGACCTAGCTCTACATCATGAAGTGTTTCCCCTATTTTTTCTTCTAGTAGTTTCAAAGTTGCAGGTCTTGCATTTAGATTGGTGACTAACTTTTAGTTGGTTTTCTTACAAGGTGAGAGATTGCAATTGAGTTTCAATCTTGTATATCTGGATATCCAGTGTTCCCAGCACCGTTTGTTAAAGAGACTATCTTTTCTCCAATCATGCATTTGGCTCCTTTGTGAAGAATCAGATGGCTATAGCTTCATGAGTTTGTTTTTAATGTGTTTTCTATTCCATTGGTCTGTGTGTCTGTTTTTATGCCAATACCATGCTATTTTTATTACAATACCTCTATAGTATATTTTCAAATTGAATGTCACAGTCTCCAGCACTGCCTTTTTTTTTTTTTTTTTTTTTTTTTTTTTTTTTTTTTTTTTTTTTTTTTTTTTTTTTTTTTTTTTTTTTTTTTTTTTTTTTTTTTTTGCTCAGGAAAACACAATTATCATAAATTGTGATTTTGGTATAAATAAAATAATTGAAATAAAATAAGTTTTAATATACTTACTTTTCAATGTTTCAGTATTTTTTCAAAATTGTTCTTTAAAAATAACCACTAAAGAAATACACAAAAAAATTTCTATAGAGGTATACAATTTTCCCTTTGCCTGTCTCAGTGGTTTGACATGGTTGCATGGCATCTGAAGTTTGTAGTATTTTGTTTGCTGTGGAATTTTTGCCTTGATTTTTACTTTATTTATCCATTCATCTGCTGGTGAGCCCCTGGCTGGTTCCATATGTTGGCTACTGTGAGTTGCACCAGTATAAACATGTTGGCAGGTGTCCCTATAATTTACTCACTTTAATTCTTTCAGGTATATATCAAGGAATAGTGTAACTGGGTCATGATAGTCTGAGGCAGGAGACAGCCGAGGAAAGGGCTGGAGAAAGAAGGGAGGACCTGCCTTGGAGCCCGATTCCAAGAACTAGATCCACCTTCTGAATTAAACAGCTCAGAGCTAGGATGTCTAGGTCTAAACCTAATGGGAAAAGACAACCAAGTAACTTAGTATATAGACAATAAGGCTCTATGCCCAGTGGTCTTCTGCAACCCTTGGTCAACCTCAACCCCAATTACCATGTCATTCACTATGGAGGTTTTACACACATACACACACACACACACACCACCATCACCATCACCAACACCACCACCACCACTGCCACCATGACAGTTCTTCCAAGAACTACAAAAAGTAAACAATTCCACTGCTAGACAGAGGGGCTGAGTCAAGCCGCTCACTGGCAAGTCATACCTCAGCCCAAACCCTCAGTCCTACCCCAAACCTTAAGATTTTACACCCTCAACACCAAGTCCCCTTGGGGCTGTGAGCTCTTCTCCCTGGCCTGCTCCCCTCTGTGAAATGTGTTCTTGTCTTTTCTCTTTCATATAAAACATTGAGGAATTGGGGAATTAGTTTAGTGGTAGAGCATTTGCCTAGCAAGCACCAAACCCTGAGTTAGATTGCCAGTGGCCCTCTTCCCTCTAAAAAAAAAAAACAAATAAAACATTGATCCTGCTGCTACTGTTGGATGTCATGCTTAGTTCTTTGTTTAGGACACCAAGAATGCCTACAAGACCCCCACCCTGGAAACAGTTCCATTTTTAATTTTTTGAGGAACCTTCATAATGATTTCCATAGTGACTGTACTAATTTACATTCCCAGCAGCATAAAAGGCTTCCCTTTTCCCTGGCATCTTTGCGAGCTTTTATTGTTTTTTGTATTCTTCATGAAAGCCATTCTGAGTGGAGTGACATAGAATCTTACTGTGGTTTTGATTTGCATTTTCCTAATGGCTAAAGGTGTTCTGTCTAACTCCAGAAAGAATTGCTGTCATCAAGAGCTCAAAAAACAACGAATGCTGGAGAGGTTGTTAGAGAGGAAAAAATGCTTCTACATTGTTGGTGGGAATATAAACTAGCACAACCACTTTGGAGTCTTTAAAAAACTGAAAGATAAAAATTCCACTTCACCCAGGTATACCTCTTCGGGGTCTTCCAGAAAAAGCTGGTGTCATATTACAGTGAAACATGAATACACACGTTTACAGTGGCACAACCCATAACAGCAAAATCTTGGAAGTCAATGATATGCTCAACAACAGATGAATACATAAAGAAAATGTGGTATACATACTCAGTGGAGTACTATGCCACCATAAGGAAAGATAAATTTGAGGCATTGGTAGGAAAATGTATACACCTTGAGACACAATGGTAAGTGAAATAAATCAGACATACAACGTTAAATATGGCACGGTTTCTCTTATTTGAGAAACCCAAAATATAAATAAAGAATGAAATGAAAGATAGATGATAAAAACAGGGAGATAGACTTTGTGGGTATGGAAAAGAGATCTGAGGATGGAGGCAGATAGGAGGGCAAGGAGGAGAAGTAAAAATGATTAAGATTTGACATGCATATGTACCAATTCCCTAAGATTAATGTAATTATTATGTATTGTGAACATATTTTAATATAAAGAAACTGAATGAAATAATTAATACTCCAAATTTGATCAATATAAAATTATAGCTATATAGCAAAAAATAAAAATGTTGAATCTTTTTTCACACACTTGTTGCCATTTGTACTTCTGAGAAACATCAGTTCAATACACTTGCCCACTTATTGATTGAGCTATTTGTTTTTCTGGTGTTAAATTTTTTAGTTCTTTGTATACTCTAGATATTAATCTTCTGTTGGAAGAAGAGCTGGCAAAAGTTTTCTCTCATTCTGTGGGCTGGCTTTTTACTTGTAGTTGTTTCCTTTGCCATGCAGAAACCTTTTAATTTGATGTGAACCCATTTGTTGATTCTTGCTATTATTTCCTGTGCTATTGGGGTCCTATTCAGGAAGTCTTTGTCCAGGACTCTTACTTCATTTTTCCTAAGATTTCTTCTAGCAGTTTCAAAGTTACAGATCTTATACCTAGCTTTCTTACACATTTTGTATTGGTTTTTGTACTGTGTGAGAGATAGGGCTCTAGTTCAATATGGAGAGATACAGCTGTCCCAGGACCATTTGTTAAAGAGACTCTTTTTTTTCCAAGATGTTTTTGACCTTTTTATCAAAAATGAGATAGCTGTAGTCACATGCCCTTACTTCTGTTTCCTTTGTTTTACTCCATCGGTCTCCATGTCTATTTTTGTGCTGGTACCATGTTGTTGTTACCATGGCTTTGTAATATGATTGGAAATCAGGTATTGTGATGCCTTCAGCCTTACTCTTTTTGCATAGGTTTGCTTTGGTTATTCTGAGTCTTGTGTTTCTTATGAATTTTAGGATTTTTTTCCCTAGTTTTGTGAAGAATTTCTTTAGAAGTTTGATAATGATTGCATTGAATCTGTAGATCACTTTTGGTAACATGGCTATTTAACAATATTAATTCTGCTGATCCATGAACATGGGAGGTCTTTCTATCTTCTAGTGTTTTCAATTTCTTTCTTCCATGCCCTGTAATTGTGACTGTAGAGTTCTTTCACTTCCTTGGTTAATTTGACTCCTAGACATTTTAAAGCTACTATGAATGGAATTTTTTTTCCTGATTTCTTTCCCAACTAGTTCACTAGTGGGGTACAGTAAGTCCCTGACTTAGAAACATTCAAGTTGTGAACTTTCACAGATATGAACAAACATCGCAATACAAACATTTATAGATGCAAACACATTGCAGAAGTAGCTCACATGTCTGCTAGACATTGTCATAGTTGTGCTGCTGTGTGCTTACTGTACAGTGGGATAGTGTACAGTAGTACAGTACAGTCAGGGACTTACAGTATTTTTGTATGTGTATTTGGTTTTTTATGCTTTACATTGTATATTTGTGTCAAAGGTGTATAAGACTCACTTTGTTGGATTTACAAATGAATTCAATTTAAGGACATTCTCCCAGAGGTTGGGGATTTAGCTCAGTGGTAGAGCACTTGCCTAGTGAGCACAGGCCCTGAGTTTGATCCCCAGCACCAAAAAATGTTCTCCCAGAATGGAACTCATTCATAAGTCAGGGATTCACTGTATAGAAAAACTATCAATTTTTTAATGTTGATTTTGTATCTTGTTACTTTGCTAAATTTGCTTATCAGCTCTAATTATCTGTGGAATCTTTGGGGTCTTCTGGGTATAGGATCCATTTGCAAATATGGATCATTCACCTTCTTCCTTTCCTATTAGTAACCTCCACTTTTTTTTTTCCATTCTCTTGCCTAACTGCTGTAGTTAAAATTTCAAGTACTATGCTGAATAGGAGTGGTAAGAGTAAACATTTCTGAATTTAGAGGAAATGCTCTCATTTCCCAGCTTTTTCTCATTCAGTATGATGTTGCATAATTTCTTATTTAGATGGTTGTTTTCTTCTCTGACATGCAAAGGTGTTCATTATTCTATTCACAGGAATGTAGACATTGCAAATTCCAAAGCTCAAAGTGCTTGCCACATGGTTCCATTACAAGTGCTCAGTAAATACCAGAGGAATAAAAGAATGCCTTCACAAGAAGAAAATATGTACTCCAGGGTATAAAAAGGGAAATTAACCCACTGTTTCCTGTTATATTCAGTATCACAGTCAATAATCCAAGCTTCCACATTAGAAAACTAGAAAAACAGAGCAAGTTATACCCAATGTAAACAGAAGGGAAATAATAAAAATTAGTGCAAAATTCTTTGGAGTTGAAAACAGAAAATCAAATGATTAAAAACAACAAAACTAGGCTGGGGATAGAGCTCAGTGACAGAGTATTTGCCTGTAGTGCATAAGTTCCTGGGTTCAATCCCCAGCACTACAAAAACAAATAAGCAACTACAGTAAAATCAACAAAATCAAGTACTGTTTCTTTGAAAAGACCAAAAAAAAAAAAATCAATAAGCCTGTAGCTAGCCTAAGAAAACAGAAAATGATACAAAATACAAGTGGTCTGCAAGTTATGATTGTGTTGTATTTTGATAAACTCATCATGAGTTCAAAATATAAGTCAAAATGCACTTAACACACATAACTTAATAAACATGATACTTTTGCAACATAGAACACTGTAGAGTATCAATTGCTTACCTGGGTGTTTACTGGGAGCTGTGACTCACCACTGCTGCCCAGCATCATAAGAGAGTATAGTACTGCATATTGCTAGTTCAGTCTCTACTGAATGAATATCAATTTTACATCACCGTAAGGTTAAAAAAAATCAAAACATCATAAGTCAAGGACCATTTGTACTAATATCAGAAATGAAATAGACGACAACAGTACAGACCCAATGGACAATAAAAGGATAATAAATGGATGCTATGAAAACTTTGCTCGCAAATTTGCTAAACTAGATGAAACAGACCAATTTCTTGAAAGACATGATCTGCCAAAACTTGCACAAGAAGAAATAGACAATCTGAATAGACCGTTACTAAATACAGTGGTACCTTGGTTCATGAATACTTTTGCTTGCAAATAATTTTGTTCACAAACAGAAGTGTTTGGCAAAACTTTGTTTTTGTTAGCAAACTCTGCATTGGGTGACAAACATGACTGCAACCATCTTTCTCACTCAAACACAAATGTGGCTATTTTTTCCAGAATTAGAACAAATTAAGTTAATGAACCGAGGTACCACTTAAATCAACAACTAATAACCTTCTAAAGCAGGAAGCATTATGCCCAGATGAAAGACTAGTGAATTCTACCAAACATTTAAGGAAGTAATTATACCAATTTTCTACGACCTCTTCCAGAAGCAGAAATAGAAAGAATATGTCCTAATTTGTTCTGTGATCCATCAACATCCTAATACCAAAACTATGAAAAAACATTACAAGAAAGGAAAACTACACACTGATATTTCTCATGAACACTGACACAAAAATACTCAACAAATATTATCAAATCAAATGTAACAATGTCTAATAAAAATTATACACTATGATCACATGGAATTTATTCCAGGTATGCAAGGCTGGGTCAGCATTAAAAAAATAAATTAGTATAATCTATCATATCATCAGGCTAAAGAAGAAAAGGTAACTTATCAGTAGATACAGAAAAAGCATTTGACAAAATCCAGCACTCATTCATGACTGAAAAGAAAGTTGACTCTCAGCAAAGCAGGAATAAATGAGTACTTCTTCAAAAGGAGTACTTCTTCAGTTTGATAAAGAGTATCTACAAAAACATCCAACTAACATCATTCTAAATGATGAAACTAGAAGCTTTTTTATTCAGGTTAGGAACAAGGTAAGGATGTCTCCCCTCACACTGTTCTACAGTGCCCTGGAAGTCCTAGATAATGCAATAGACAAGAAATGGAACCAAAAATATACAGATTGAGAAGGAAGAAATAATACTGTCTTATTGACAGATGGCCTGATTTTCTATGTAAAGAGCTTGAAATAATCAACCAAAAATGCCCTGAGATTAATAACCTATTACAGCAAGTTTTTAGGATATAAAAGTAATATGTAAAGATTAATTTCTTATTAAGCAATAAGCAAGAGGAATTTGAAATAAAAGCACAATATCATTTATATCAGCAATAAAATGAAATACTTAGGTATAAATCTAATGGAAGTATGTACAAGATTTTTATGAAGAAAACAGTAATTCTGATGAAAGAAGTCAAAGAACTGCCAATTAAATAGAGAGATATTACATGTTCACGGACAAGAGTCAATATGGTCATCATGTCACTTCTTCCCAAATTGGTCAATAGATTCAACATGATACCAATCAAAATCCCACCAGGGTATTTTGTGGACATTGATAAACTAATTGTAAAGTTTATATGGAGAAGTAAAAGACCAAAATAGCCAACATGATAGTGAAGGAACAGAAAAAACTGACTGACACTGCCCAAACAGACTGACACTACCCAACTTGCTATAAACTTGCAGTAATCAAGAAATGTGGTATTAGTGAAAGAACAAATGAATCAATGGAACAAAGTAGAGATCTCAGAAATATATCTGACCGATTTTGACAAAGGGATAATACAGAGAAGACTTTTCAGCAAATGGTGTTGTAATAACTATTCTAATTAGACATCTACTTGCAAAAAAAAAAACCAACACAGATCTAACACCTTTTATGAAATTAATTCAATGGTTCAGAGATCTAAATGTCAAATACAAACTGATAAAATTAATAGGGGATAATACAGGAGGAAATACTGACCATCTTGGGTTTGGTGATGGTTTTTTAGATAAAATACCAAAGGCATGATCCATAGGAGAAAATCAATAAGCTGAACATCACTGAAATTAAAAACTTGTAAGAGAAGGAAACGATAAGCCATAGGCTGAGAAAAAATATTTTCAAGAGGCATATCAAGTAGAAGACAGGTACCTAAAATTTCACCCCAAAATACTCTTAAAACTTAATAAGAGAATGGTCCAGTTTGGCAAAATCTTTGAATAGACACCTCACCAAAGATCTACAGATGGTAAAAAAGCATAATAAAAGACAATCAGTATCATATACATTAGGAATTACAAATTAAAGCAACAGTGGGTTACCACTACATGCATGTTAGAGTGGTTAAAAAAAAACACCAATAACAAAAACACAAAATGCTGGCAAAGATGTAGGGCAACAAGAACTATCATATGTTGTTAATATGGGAATGCAAAATGGTACAGTCATTTTGGAAGAAATTACAGCTTCTCACAAAACTAATCACAATTTTACTACATGATCCAGCAATTGTGCCTCCTTCATGTTGACCCTAAGGAGTTAAGAACTTATGTTTACCCAAAAACCTACACAGAAATGCTTCTAGAAGATTTATTTATAATTGACAAAACTTGGAAGTAACAAAGATATCCTTCAGTGTGTGAGTGGATAAACTTCTATCCAGACAACGAGTATTATTCAGTGTTACAAAGAAATGATTGACCAAAGCATGAAAAGTCTTGAAGGAAGCTTAAATGTATATTATTATGAAAAAGAAGCCAATCTTAAAAGACTACATACAAAAAAATTTCAACTAATTGACATTCTGGAAAAAGGCAAAATTTTAAAGACAGTGCCAAGGCCTAGGGGTGAGGGAGGGATGAATAGGTAAGCACAAAAGATCTTTAGACAGATGTTTATGTATAATGCTATAATGATGAATACATGTTGCTATATATTTGTCAAAACCATAAAACGTATAACACCAAGAGGGAGTCTTGATCTAAGCTGTGAACTTGAGTGATAATATTGTAACGATGTGGTTCATTGTAAGAAATGTACCATTCTGATGTGGGATATTAATAGTAAGGGAAGCTGTGCATCTATGGGGGAAGGAAACACATTCTGCCCAATTTTGTTATGAATGTGAACTTCTCTAAAAAGGAAATTCTATTTTAAAAAAGCAAATGGACTATAAATCCACAAAAAGACATATTTGGAATTTTAAGTGTACATTACTGAGTGAAAAACCCAGTTTGAAACAGCTATTTGATCCCCTATATGATCCCAGTATGAAACAGTTATATAAACTCAGTTTGAAATGGCTATATGATCCCCTCTTTCTGGAGAGGAAAGCCACAGAAACAGTAGAAGGATCAGTGATATCAGGGGTCTAGAGAAAAGGGGAGGGTTGACTAGGTAAACCACAGAGGAATTTTAGGTTGGCAAAACTATTCTGCACAATAATGTAACAGAATACACATGATGCTATGCATTTGTCAAAACCCATAGTATTTTTTTTTTTTTTTTGGTGTGGGAGATTGAACTCAGGGCCTTGTGCTTGCTAGACAAGCACTCTAACCACTGAGCCAAATCCTCTGCCAAAACCCGTAGTATTTTACAACACAGGAATAAATCTTCATGTAGGAAATTTTTCTAAAAATCATGGAGGATGTCAAAAGATCACCAAAATGTGGATTATAACAAGAAAATCTAACTGCATTACAAATGTATAATGGACTGGGAGTGTAGTTCAGTAGTAGAGTACTAGGCCCTAGTTTCAAGCCCTAGCACTGCCCAAATTTTTTAATAAAAAAAAACCACCCAAATATATGAGACAACATAACTGAAGTGTGTGAGGGAAAAGTTGAGCCAAGTTGAGCCTATTTAGTAGCCTTATGAATAAGGCAACTAGCTGCTGGAAGGAGCTGAGATAGAGTGGGGTAACCAGCCATATTGATAAAAATTAGGAATAGACAGTGAAATAGGCCTTTAGACAAAAAATGAATTTTCTCAGGCACATGAATGCAGCCCACCTCCTACTAAAGGGAGGTGCAGCCACTCCTTACTAAGTTCCTGAATTTTGAGGAAATTGTAATACAAATTAACCAGTTTCTTCTAAGATCACAGTTTCCTATAAACCCTATATATTGAAGAACAGGCCACCTGTGATGTATGACAACTAAACATCTGAGAAATTTCTATGCTCTGTCTATCTATAATTAGCTCTAGATTGGGATGGGGGGATGTGGCCACCGCATTCTGGATCTCTCCTGGAAACCCAGGGGTATTCTCCTTCTTATTTCCAATAAGAACTCTCCTAACTTCCTCCTTTGATTTGAGACTTCATTCCTTGGCATTTGCAGAACCCTGAGCTTGGTACACACAGAATCACTAACAAAGAAGCAGACTGTATACAGCTATATTGAGATGTTACAACAAAGGGACAAAGAAGTTAACTAATAGAGCTCCCAATGGCCTAATTGTGGATAATACAGAGTATAAAATAAATACCCATAAGATCATGCTGATATAAAAAAGGAATTGCACAAGTAGATCAGTGGAGGGAAAGAGGCAAATTACTCTTGCAGAATCATTCCTAATGATGTATGTAGGTGCTCAGCTCTCCAGGAAGGAATTTACAAGAAGAATTTTTGAAGTAGAGAAGTATGACAAACACTGCTTCATCTAGATGTTCAAAGACAACATCCCCAACGACCAATCATACTTGAATGGAGACTGGATGTAACAAAACAAAGATGGCACTTTACCTTTGCGGTCCTCACCCCGAAACCCACAGCTCCACTTCCCTCACACAAATTGTGTTGGAAAAACAAACTCAGATTAAATTTCTTCAATCAGGCACAATTTTAAACACAGACAAAAAAGAGGTAAGGAGGTCGAGATTTTTAAAATTGTACTTAACTCCAGCTTCAAGACACAAAAGTTACTCAAGCCTTTTTCACTGCCAGGAAACAAATGTTTAAAATCCTAAAGGTTTTAAATATACATAAGGTTCAAAGAAGATATAAAAACTGGATCAAGAAGATATAAAAACTTAAATAACTCAATATCAGTCACTGAAATTGAAGAAGTAACTAAAAACCTACCAACAAAGAAAAGCCCAGGTCCTGACAGATTCACTGCTGAACTCTACAAGAAATTTAGACAAGATTTAATGTCAGTAATTCTCAAACTCTTTAATGAAATCGAAAGAGAAGCAATACTTCCAAATTCATTCCTGGAAGCAAACATTACACTGATACCAAAGCCAGAGAAGGATCCAGCAAAAAAAGAGAACTACAGGCCAATCTCATTAATGAACATAGATGCAAAAATCCTCAATAAGATACTGGCAAACAGAATGCAACACATTATCAAGAAGATTATACACTATGACCAAGTAGGATTCATTCCAGGGATGCAGGGATGGTTCAACATACGAAAATCAATAAATGTGATACACCATGTTAACAGAGCCAAAGACAAAAACCATATGATCATCTCAATAAATGCAGAAAGGGCATTTGACAAGGTCCAACACCCATTCATGATAAAAGCCCTGCAGAAAATTGGAATAGATGGTCTTTATCTCAATCTGATAAAAGCCATTTATGACAAACCAACAGCCAACATCATACTAAATCATCAAAAATTAAAAGCTTTCACTCTAAAATCCAGAACAAGACAAGGATGTCTGCTCTCACCACTCGTATTCAATATAGTTCTGGAAACATTAGCCAGAGCAATTAGACAGGAGAAAGAAATAAAAGGAATAAGGATAGGAAAAGAGGAAGTTAAATTATCATTATTTGCAGATGACATGATACTCTATATAGAAGACTCCAAAAACTCCACCAAAAGATTTCTAGATTTAATAGCCAAATTCAGCGGCATAGCTGGATACAAAGTCACACTCCTGAAATCAATAGCATTTCTGTACACAAACAACAGACTCACCGAAATTAGGGAAACAATACCTTTCACAATAGCATCCAGAAAAATGAAGTACCTAGGAATCAATCTAACAAATGAAGTAAAAGAGCTATACAATGAAAACTACAGTACTTTGAAAAAGGAGATTGAAGAAGATATCAGAAAATGGAAA